>NQII01007838.1:0-19795 GCA_002778355.1 Clitarchus hookeri | reverse complement strand
GGAGGTAAGTGAGGATGGTCGAGATGACGACCGAGAAAGGGGAAAGATGGAGGGACCCCTGTAGAACCGTTCAGAGCACTGTTCAATCCCACATTGATATTATATTAATCGTTATCACAGTTCACCGGCTCTTGATTACAAAATGTCATTAGACATCCTTCAAAATTTTATTAGACCTCTCCACCTGGTTACCCTTCAGATAATATGGATTAGAAGTCAAATGTTTCATAGCCCACCGGAAACATACATGTTTAAAGACATTTGGCTGAAAGTAACGTGCGTTAACCATAACCATTTCAGTTGGTGCACTAAAAACTTTCCCAACTTGATCTGGCAATGACTTAACAATACTGGATGCTCGCATATTACGAAATGACAAAAGGATAACAAACTTAGTTAAATTATCTAACAAAATCAAGGAAATGAATATTCCCCTTCTTTGATTGAAGGAGCCACCCAAAAAATGTCTAAATGTACTGCCAAGGCCCTTGAGAAACCTGTATTACTGAGTGACCTGTTGGGCCTACTTATACCTTTGGCATTAATAACAAGACCGCATACGCTGACACATCTCCCTTTAAGGTTGGCCGAGGAAAATGTAAGGCTATTTTCTGAAAGATTTTACTAACTCGTAAATGTCAACCAAACACAGAATCATGAAAATAATCCCAAGGACTTGGGAACAACAATTTTCTTAGCACAATCTTTTTTTCCAGTAAAATACAAAACAGCGTTACTCTCCATATACGGGAGCGTCACACCAGTCTGCAAATCTGCCTTCACTTGCGCACACTCCGTATCTTAGGTCTGAGCCTCCCGGAGTTGGAAAAAGCACTCTCGAATCCCTTGGATAATATTTGGTATCGCCTCCTTGGCACCTTCATCCTCCGCTTCAAAATCCTGAGAACCGTAAATACGGGAGGGTGCGTGCGTCACCTGATTGTCGGCGACTTGTACATGGAACACCTTAAAGCTGAGGCGAGAAAGTCTCAGAATCCTACGTCTCAGAATCCTACGCCCCAATTTTCCTAACAGGTGCGGATGATGAAGCACATAACTCAAGACTCAGTTGTCAGTATATACTCTATCGGTTTCATCATGCTCGACGTGTGAGGCGAAATATTCCAGTCTGAAGACAGAGGCCAACGTCTCCTTCTCGTAAATGCCCAACTTCCGCTCGGGTTCCGTTAAACTGCGGCTTTTCAAAAAGCACCGGAGCTAAACCCGACTCAGTCCTCGGACTCAATAAGGCGGAGGAAGAGACGTCCACTTGAACCACAAAGCGACGCGCAAAATCCGGGAGAAGACAGCCTCTGCTTTAGCACCGGAAATGCATATTCCTGCTCGGGACTCCGGGTAAACTCTGCTCCCTTGTTTGTTTAAGCCATTCCGTGGCGCTGCTGTTTCCTACAAATACACAACACAACGTGACTAGTATCCTAAAGCAAATGGGACAAGTGCGAGTCAATTTCATCACTTTACACAATTATGTCATCAAATTATTAATCAAAAACCAATTTAAATCTAAATTCCGAAATAACGTGATCCAACACAGTACGCAGATGGGACCACTAGGTAGAGTGCGCAACGTGCCAGTAGCGCAACCAAATAAATTACCTTTTTTTATTGTCGCACATAACAATTATTGTTTTGCTCTGAATGACGTTTCTATAGAAACAAACGGAACGCCGGTGTTAAATTTCAGTTTCACACTGCAGCACGAAAATTTACAGCGTGAGGAACCTTAAACATTTGCGTAGCCGATGAATACTATTACTGTTTAGCAAGTGACTGCTGGAGAGGTGAGTGGACCACTGTGTCGATATTGTTTGTTCGCGGTGTCTTCACACTTCTTGATTGAAACCTTTGGAAAATCACCTCATGTGTGACGTATTTGATTGCTTTTTAAATTTTCACTGTATTGCAAGCATTTTATAATTTTGTTAGCATAAAATTAACTTACTTTTTTATTCAACTAAAATTTTAGTTATATTTTATTTATAAATTACATTTTCATTTGCAATGAATGTGAATAAACCAGGGATAAAATAGGCGTGCTGGTAATACCTATAAAGAAATAGTTCTCATGCTCAGTATTATATGACGTAGTGCGCACGAATGAAGTGCGCTGTCCCTGTTTGCATGTGGCGGAGGAATATCATGAAGATATAAGTTTAGCAGAGTTCGAGAAACATGTGAAATAACCGCGAATGGAATACATATGCTGGCTCTCTGTAGGTACTGCTTATACTGGCTTGGTTTTTCATCTGACGTGATTCAAGCGACAGAAACTTGCGGAGGGAGTTGCGCAGTGGTAACAAAATGGATTGGAATTCTGGCGCAACCGTGTTTGCTTCCCAATCCTATGAACATCATTTCAACTTTATGGTTTTTTCAGAATGCCTCCAGATAAATACTGAAATTGTTTAATGTAGGCCTGCGTGCATTAGCAGATTCGATTCACTTTCCTTACTATCCGAGAACCTGGTTCTGCCTGTGATAATCCTACTGTAAATGAGTAGTAACTGGCCATTTCACATTATAAAATAATATTTATTTCATTCAGTTTCTGGAATTTAATTTATTGCACTAAAAATCACTTCGTTTACCTTTTAATGAATTGCATTCAATAAGCTTTCAAGTCTACACATAAAAATTTATGACAAACTTTTTAATGAATCCACTTTAAGAAATTCCAAAAGTAAATATTTAGAAGTATCTATGACTCTTGCGCAACACGAAAATAATTTGTTAAACCACACCAAATTTTCTTCATAATATTGTATATTTCCTTTTTCAAAAATATGCTTCGTTATTTTGTAACAATTTAAATGTGTGGATACAACTCTTTTATTATAAGATTACTTCCATTAATATCGTCAGAATATCTATGATAAGCGATTAAAATTTTTGGTTCAAGAAAATAAGATTTAATGTCTTTCTGTCATTACACATGTCTTAAAATTTCTAAAGTGAATACAGCCTTTTGTCTGACAGTTTTAATAACAAAATTATTTCTACGTCTCTTTTGCTATAAATTTTTCTTTATATAAGTTGTTCGGAAACTCACCCAAAATATTTTGAGAGGCGATTCCTTGTGAGAAATGAGGAGACTTATGTATTGCAACTTATAGCCTCGCCCAACTCCTAAGGGAGATATACGCCCTTGAAAATCACGTTTATAATTCGTATTTTTGCAACATTTCGAAAACGTAAGTGAATTAAACCAAGGTTTTTCGAACAATATTTAGTATAAGCGAGATCTTCAACATATGAATAAACCAGTGTTAAGACATTCCACCTACATACAAATAACTGAGGTGACCAACTTCTAATTTCATACAATTGTTTTGTCCACAGTAAGTGCTCTAAGTGTCCGCCATGTGCAAAGAGAACAGTGTCGTATCATAGACAGGCATGCAGCGACCGACATAAGAGGACTATCCTCGCTGTCGCCTATGGTGGTCACAATCCACACAGTGAGGTCCTCCACAGTGGCTACAGCAAGTGCTCTAAGTGTCCGCAATGTGCAAAAGGAACAGCGTCTTATCGTAGACAGGCGCGCAGCGGCCGACGTAAGTGGACAATCCTCTACGTCGCCTATGGCGGTCACAATCCGCACAGTGAGTTCCTCCACAGTGTCTACAGCAAGTGCTCTAAGTGTCCGCCATGTGCAAAGGGCACAGCGTCGTATCGTAGACAGGCGCGCAGCGACCGACGTAAGAGTACTATCCTCTCCGTTGCCTATGGCGGTCACAATCCGCCCAGTGAGGTCCTCCACAGTGGCTACAGCAAGTGCTCTAAGTGTCCGCCATGTGCAATGTGCACAGCGTCGTATAGTAGACAGGCACGCAGCGACCGACGTAAGAGGACTATCCACTCCGTCGCCTATGGCGGTCACAATCCGCACAGAGAGGTCCTCCACAGTAGCTACAGCAAGTGCTCTAAGTGTCCGCCATGTGCTAAGGGCACAGCGTCGTACCGTAGACAGGCGCGCAGCGACCGACGTAAGAGGACTATCCTCTCCGTCGCTTATGGTGGTCACAACCCACACAGTGAGGTCCTCCACAGTGGCTACAGCAAGTGATCTAAGTGTCCAGCATGTGCAAAGGGAACAGCGTCGTATCATAGACAGGCGCGCAGCGACCGACGTAAGAGTACTATCCTCTCCGTCGCCTATGGCGGTCACAATCCGCAAAGTGATGTCCTCCACAGTGTCTACCGCTAGTGCTCTAAGTGTCCGCCATGTGAAAAGGGCACAGCAACGTATCATAGACAGGCACGCAACGACCGACGTAAGAGTACTATCCTCTCCGTCGCCTATGGCGGTCACAATCCGCACAGTGAGGTCCTCCACAGTGGCTACAGCAAGTGCTCTAAATGTCCGCCATGTGCAAAGGGAACAGCGTCGTATCATAGACAGGCGCGCAGCGACCGACGTAAGAGTACTATCCTCTCCGTCGCCTATGGCGGCCACAATCCGCACAGTGATGTCCTCCACAGTGTCTACAGCAAGTGCTCTAAGTGTCCGCCATGGGCAAAGGGAACACCGTCGTATCATAGACAGGTGCGCAGCGACCGACGTAAGAGTATTATCCTTTCCGTCGCGTATGGCGGTCACAATCCGCACAGTGATGTCCTCCACAGTGTCTACAGCAAGTGCTCTAAGTGTCCGCCATGTGCAAAGGGCACAGCGTCGTTTCGTAGACAGGCGCGCAGCGACCGACGTAAGAGTACTATCCTCTCCGTCGCCTATGGCGGTCACAATCCGCACAGTGATGTCCTCCACAGTGTCAACAGCAAGTGCTCTAAGTGTCCGCCATGTGCAAAGGGCACAGCGTCGTTTCGTAGACAGGCGCGCAGCGACCGACGTAAGAGTACTATCCTCTCCGTCGCCTATGGCGGTCACAATCCGCACAGTGAGGTCCTCCACAGTGGCTACAGCAAGTGCTCTAAGTGTCCTCCATGTGCAAAGGGAACAGTGTCGTATCATAGACAGGCATGCAGCGACTGACGTAAGAGTACTATCCTCTCCGTCGCCTATGGCGGTCACAATCCGCACAGTGAGGTCCTCCACAGTGGCTACAGCAAGTGCTCTAAGTGTCCGCCATCGGCAAAGGGAACAGCGTCGTATCATTGACAGGTGCGCAGCGACCGACGTAAGAGTATTATCCTTTCCGTCGCCTATGGCGGTCACAATCCGCACAGTGATGTCCTCCACAGTGTCTACTGCAAGTGCTCTAAGTGTCCGCCATGTACAAAGAGAACATCGTCGTATCATAGACAGGCACGCAGCGTCCGACATAAGAGTACTATCCTCTCCATCGCCTATGGCGGTCACAATCCGCACAGTGATGTCCTCCACAGTGTCTACAGCAAGTGCTCTAAGTGTCCGCCATGTGCAAAGGGCACAGCAACGTATCATAGACAGGCACGCAGCGACCGACGTAAGAGTACTATCCTGTCTGTCGCCTATGGCGGTCACAAACCGCACAGTGAGGTCCTCCACAGTGGCTACAGCAAGTGCTCTAAATGTCCGGCATGTGCAAAGGGAATAGCGTCGTATCATAGACAGGCGCGCAGCGACCGACGTTAGAGTACTATCCTCTCTGTCGCCTATGGCGGTCACAATCCGCAAAGTGATGTCCTCCACAGTGTCTACCGCAAGTGCTGTAAGTGTCAGCCATGTGCAAAGGGCACAGCGTCGTATCATAGACAGGCCCGCAGCGACCGACATAAGAGTACTATCCCCTCCATCGCCTATGGCGGTCACAATCCGCACAGTGATGTCCTCCACAGTGTCTACAGAAAGTGCTCTAAGTGTCCGCCATGTGGAAAGAAACAGCAACGTATCATAGACAGGCATGCAGCGACCGACATAAGAGGACTATCCTCGCCGTCGCCTATGGTGGTCACAATCCACACAGTGAGGTCCTCCACAGTGGCTACAGCAAGTGCTCTAAGTGTCCGCCATGTGCAAAGGGCACAGCGTCGTATCGTAGACAGGCGCGCAGCGACCGACATAAGAGTACTATCCCCTCCATCGCCTATGGCGGTCACAATCCCCACAGTGATGTCCTCCACAGTGTCTACAGCAAGTGCTCTAAGTGTCCGCCATTTGCAAAGGGCACAGCGTCGTATCATAGACAGGCACGCAGCGACCGACGTAAGAGTACTATCCTGTCTGTCGCCTATGGCGGTCACAAACCGCACAGTAAGGTCCTCCACAGTGGCTACAGCAAGTGCTCTAAGTGTCCGCCATGTGCAAAGGGAACAGCGTCGTATCATAGACAGGCACCCAGCGACCAACGTAAGAGTGCTGTCCTCTCTGTCGCCTATGGCGGTCACAATCCCCACAGTGATGTCCTCCACAGTGTCTACAGCAAGTGCTCTAAGTGTCCGCCATTTGCAAAGGGCACAGCGTCGTATCATAGACAGGCACGCAGCGACCGACGTAAGAGTACTATCCTGTCTGTCGCCTATGGCGGTCACAAACCGCACAGTAAGGTCCTCCACAGTGGCTACAGCAAGTGCTCTAAGTGTCCGCCATGTGCAAAGGGAACAGCGTCGTATCATAGACAGGCACCCAGCGACCAACGTAAGAGTGCTGTCCTCTCTGTCGCCTATGGCGGTCACAATCCCCACAGTGATGTCCTCCACAGTGTCTACAGCAAGTGCTCTAAGTGTCCGCCATTTGCAAAGGGCACAGCGTCGTATCATAGACAGGCACGCAGCGACCGACGTAAGAGTACTATCCTGTCTGTCGCCTATGGCGGTCACAAACCGCACAGTAAGGTCCTCCACAGTGGCTACAGCAAGTGCTCTAAGTGTCCGCCATGTGCAAAGGGAACAGCGTCGTATCATAGACAGGCACCCAGCGACCAACGTAAGAGTGCTGTCCTCTCTGTCGCCTATGGCGGTCACAATCCCCACAGTGATGTCCTCCACAGTGTCTACAGCAAGTGCTCTAAGTGTCCGCCATTTGCAAAGGGCACAGCGTCGTATCATAGACAGGCACGCAGCGACCGACGTAAGAGTACTATCCTGTCTGTCGCCTATGGCGGTCACAAACCGCACAGTAAGGTCCTCCACAGTGGCTACAGCAAGTGCTCTAAGTGTCCGCCATGTGCAAAGGGAACAGCGTCGTATCATAGACAGGCACCCAGCGACCAACGTAAGAGTGCTGTCCTCTCTGTCGCCTATGGCGGTCACAATCCCCACAGTGATGTCCTCCACAGTGTCTACAGCAAGTGCTCTAAGTGTCCGCCATTTGCAAAGGGCACAGCGTCGTATCATAGACAGGCACGCAGCGACCGACGTAAGAGTACTATCCTGTCTGTCGCCTATGGCGGTCACAAACCGCACAGTAAGGTCCTCCACAGTGGCTACAGCAAGTGCTCTAAGTGTCCGCCATGTGCAAAGGGCACAGCGTCGTATCATAGACAGGCACGCAGCGACCGACGTAAGAGTACTATCCTGTCTGTCGCCTATGGCGGTCACAAACCGCACAGTAAGGTCCTCCACAGTGGCTACAGCAAGTGCTCTAAGTGTCCGCCATTTGCAAAGGGCACAGCGTCGTATCATAGACAGGCACCCAGCGACCAACGTAAGAGTGCTGTCCTCTCTGTCGCCTATGGCGGTCACAATCCGCACAGTAATGTCCTCAACAGTGTCTACAGTAAGTGCTCTAAGTGTCCGCCATGTGCAAAGAGAACATTGTCGTATCATAGACAGGCANCGCCATGTGCAAAGAGAACATTGTCGTATCATAGACAGGCACGCAGCGTCCGACGTAAGAGTACTATCCTCTCCGTCGCCTATGGCGGTCACAATCCGCACAGTGAGGTCCTCCACAGTGGCTACAGGACCTGCACGGCCAATCCACCTTGAGCATTAAGTATTGCCTATGTGCCAGGCATTGTAACGTCGCCGCTGCTATCTATGCCCCACAGGCAGGAATGTACCCGCCAGGAACAGAACTCGCGTCGTCTGCTATGAAGGCGGCGCGCATGCCACGCGAGTACCGATACATCGATAGCGAAATATATGTTTCTGAAATATCGCAACATCGATATGGCCCTAGATTGTAGGGAGAAATTAATATATCACCATCGATTTTCAGTACTCTCTGGGAGCATTGAAACGATGTTGACAAGTGCATAGGCGGCGGGTTTCGTTAATTATTTGACGGATATACATTGGTTTAGTTTTAATGCGAAATATATAAAACCCCGGTAAAAAAAAGCCAACGCTGAAATTTAGAGCCAAAACAGTAATGGGTTGCCTCTTGCAGTAGTATACGACAACATACAGGACTTTGTGAACTAAGTTAACTGGTTAACGAATACTTGTGTTCACAAGCTTCCGCAAAAATGCGCGACTTCAGTTGACCGACTTTGGTGGAAACTCTGAAACTGTGGTGTTGCTGTAGCTGTCAGGAACAGAAACGGAATTTACATAGTGTACTGATTGTATGCAGGGACAATTATTTCTCGGCATGTCAGTGCCGTTGTAGTAATACTGGAAAGAAATATTCGTTTCTGACCTCAGGTTCGCGAGTCATTTCGCGAAATAAATAAATAATAAAATATGCCCAACTAAAAAGCCATAAAAGGCCCCAAAACATTCAACTGTTCGAAAATAAACGGGAGCACAGCAACAAATAAAAAACAACTTTTGCCGTTACCAACCGTGTGACCCCTCTCCTGACTAGCACAGCCGAATACTGCAAACAAAGGCAAACTGTTTACAGAGCGTTTACAAACAGCAGAGCTACCACTAGCACCAAACCACTGAGTTAACAGAATCTGCTACCGATTCAACCGCAAAAGTTCGCCTAGTGAGGTCGAGTGTGTTTGTACAGCAATTTTTTTTCTTTGGATAAAATAGTCCCGTGGACTATTTTATCAACAAAATTGATAACTCATTTTTGTTATTCGCGTTTTACGTGTTTTGTCATATTATATGTTCAGATATTACCAAATCACCGCCGTATTAGATATGCAAACTTGAAACATTTAGGCACGCATACTGATGAAGTTTTTGTAATAAAGAAATTGGTGTCACACTCGTAATAACGAATTAAGAATTTCGGGAATTTTTAAATTTTAAATTAGGTCATTTTGAATGAAAAATGGCAGCACTGAATGGTGAAAAGTTTATCTGCATGATGTTACACCCGCTGAAACATAACGGAATGCTAAACGAAAATGACAACAGAATGAGAAGCGATCTCAAACATGACAATAACCATCAGGACGTTTATAATTAGACGTACCTGAACTTCACTCGTTCATTTGCCAGACTTCCTACAGTTCTCACTCCTTTACATGCTCTGGCCGAAAGTGTTTGTTCATTGGCTGGTGGGGCCACTGTGTTAAAGTGGTTAGACTATTCGACGCATGTGGGAATCGTGCCGGACGATGACGTTCGTCGGTGGGTTTTCTCGGGGATCTCCCGTTTTCCCGCCCTTGCATTGCGGCGCTGCTCCATACTCACCTCGCTTCACGATCATCGACTCTCAAGATCTTGATGTCAAAGCCACCAAAATATTTTCACTCACTCACGTATTAGTCAGTGCGCACATGTGGGAGGCGTTCTTTACTCAACTTAGTCGCACGTGATACGGCAATATTAGGCCACCCCTATTACTTTTATGAACGTGGAAGGTCTTAACGTTGGTTTTTTTATATGTTGAAGATCTCGGTATCATGGAACATTTTCCAGATAATCGTAGTTTAATTCCACACCGTTTATGATATTTAGCGAAAATTCAAATTCTAAATTAAATTTTTAAGAGCGTATATCTCCCTTAGGGAATTGAGCTAAGCTGTAAGTTATTTTGCAAATCTCTTACTCATTTTCCGTAAGGAATCTTTTCGAGAAATATTTCGGGTAAGTTTCCGAACAGCCTGTGTATGGCTATTTATGACTGGCTAAATAGTGTAACAGGGCGTCTCAGAACACCGTGGTACAATTCAAAAAGGAACTCTATATAATACAAAGCGTTTCAGTAAAAGCGTGCAAAATGGCTCTGGGAACATGGGCCTCACAACGGAACGTCTTGTGGTTCGCAACGTGTGGCCCGCGAGCCAATGCTGGCCGAACACAAACTCTCCTACAGCGATTGTTACGTTTCGGAGACATAACGAAACACAAAGCGAATGTAGTGATCACGAAATGCATTGTACTATGCGTTTTGTTAAACCTCATAGCATATCGAAATTTTCTGACGTCACACAACAAACGAATACACTAAAAATCGTTTTGTAAATTGTATTAGTAATTATGTCCCGGCCGCCATGAACAGCTACCCAAATTTAATATATTTAATTTTTAAAATGCAATTTAATTAACGTGTGCGACAATGTCGTAAACTATTAATATTTCTGGTTTATTAATGTACAACTCAGCCAGCGTCACAGCTGTTGGCGAGAAAGTAATCGCCTACGCGACATGTATTGACAGTAAATGTCAACTCGTACTGCCAACAACCGCCCAACAATCACCTACGAATATTGCTGCAGCTATACAAGTATATATTGCTGGCGAATGATTGTAAGTGTTTTATATCATACTAGAGTGTATTATGTTTATTTCTTGGTCAATTATCTTAAAACTAATTTCGTGCTCTTCGCGGACACAATAGCAGCGATGTTAGCAGCACTGCACAGAACGTGGGTTCGTGCTCACATCTCGATACTTCCACCATCAAACTGCGACATTTGCGTTGCGATAACGAGACACGAGATGCCCACACTCAGCTCGCTTCGCAGTGCGCCACGCACCGACAAGATCGTTCCTCAGCGAACTGAATCTCGTAACATGCGATGTTCGCAAACAGCCCGCAGCTAAAGGAGATACGGGGGTCAGCATGTGGCATCGTCCACAAGGTGACACTATCATACCTGCGTCGCCACAGTACGTGTGTGTAAAGGCTTCTCCCGGTAAAGTGAGCGCTTTATATCAACCCTTGGGAAATGTCACTGTCCCCACCCGCATATATTTTTAACGGGCACACGTTGTGGCATGCGCCCTGTAAAGTTTGTAACGCCGGAGGGAAAGTAGTTCCATGTTCTAAACTTGAATTAAAGGTATTCGGTAAACAGTTGTCAATACCAGGAAAATGTTTTTCTTTCCGATTTGTTTTTATTTGTAAAAATGTATGGTTTAAAATGGTTTTGAAATGTTTACTTTTATAAAAAAATTTACCGTTTCCCTTTATTAATGCGAGAATAAAGTTATCAGGTCCACGGCAATGTCGATTTTACATATGGCGGAAGGATACACAATGTAGATCTGCAGCAGGGCTTCCAGAAGTGCTCATTTTACCGTTAATAATCTAATCAACGAAAGACACAACAGGCGTGGGATATTTGAACGGGAGTGGCAGAATGTCTCACGTCGTTGTCATGCTCTCGTTGAGGTTGGTGGCCGTCACGTTGAGCAACTCTTGTGAGGTACTATCTGACACGTTAATACCTGTCCATCAATGGAATGGTCCTGTACAGTACTACCCGACAATGGAGTAAACACTCAATGTCAATAATACACGTAACTAATCACACGCACCCAGTCTCAAAACTCCGTGATGCAGCCCTTAATACCAGCTTCATTTTTGCACGTTTTTACTGAAACAACCTGTATGAGCTAGAAGTCTGGCTTACCATCGAAAGAATTTACGAAATTCGCGTTCCTCTGCCAATAGTTTCCAACGGAATTATTGACTATGTGGTTGCCCCTGGTTCCCAGCCGTCTTGCACTTTACGTCCGTTCTACGATGACACGAATGCGTAAGGAAACCGACACGGAACGCGTAGACGGAATGAGCGGACGGATATTGACGAATTTCAGCTATTTTACTATACAAACACACCTACAGTCCTGCAACCTTCAAAATAACAAATTCTCAGCTGCTGCAAATTACTGATACTAGTTTTGAAATGTTCACATGATTTTTTATATTTTTACACATTAACTTTTGAAATTTTTTTGATTAGATGTATTTTAGGTTTTTTTCCTTATCATTAAGGCTATAATAGGAAGGTTTTCTATAAATCAATAATGAAATAATGAAATATTAAGTAAATACTATTGCTGAGCCACGTTCACGTTTTTATTAAAATAATACTTTTAGTCACGACAAAATCACGCACTTTTTGGCTGTATATCATAATGACAACGTAAACGAATATCAACCAATCAAACACTCGATTGCTATTAACCACACGGATTCACCGACACGGGATAGTTGGAAGTTGGCCAGCTTTCTTACGAGTGTCCGTACGTTATCCGCGTCTGCATGTTATAGACTGAACACGGAGTGTATCACGTGTTCATTGTAGAACGCGCCTTACTGGTTCATAGTGCTGAAACTGGTCGTGTCTGTGTTCCAGAGGCTTGTCGCCATGTCAGAAGAGACTCCAAGAGCTGCATCCTTTAACCCTGCATTACACATGCAGCTGTTCTTGGATTTCATCAGAGAGGTTCGTACAAGCACATATCCTCCAGTAGTTACCGCGTAGTGTCGTCAGTGGGACGACGTCTTTGTGATTGTCTGCTGTCTGGAATGTTCTCAAGTTCTGGTGTTGTTTGACATTTATGAATCTTTGTTTTAGTGATTTAAATTTGCGAGCTAGTAATATTTTTGATGTTGGCGGTAGGCCATTTAGCTGATTGCCAAAGAAATATCTTTTTCCTATTTATTGTTATGTATTAAACATAAGACTGCTTCATCTATTCCTAATAATTAGAAGTAAGTGTTCATCATAACCAGATTAGTTACGAATAAACAGAGTTATTCATCTAAGATGTTCACCCCAAATATATTTTACTTCTAAAGGTATCGAAACATAGATTTCGAATTCGAAAATGGCACCAGGTGCCACCGTCTATGTATATTCCGAGATGTAAATAAGTACCAAATTATCGATATCCACTTTCGTTTCTTAAATGGGAAAATACCCATTTCTCCTAGTAGCATAACATGTCTTTAAGCGGCGAGTTCAGTGACGTGATTATTTTGAAAATCAGATGAGCATTTTTGATATATAAGGGGCTGTTCATAGGTGTATGCATTTGACTGTATGTGTGGTGGCGTAGGTTGTGTCATACACTGGGATAACCAGCGGAGTGATCCTACACAGGTGACACACGCACCACACAGGTGACACGCCCTAGTGATACAGTGACACAGGTATCGAACGCATGCGAAAGGTTGTTTGGTGGTGGTGTTGTTGATGTTATTGACAAATAAAACGAGTGTTTAATTTTATGTTCATAGCTTGATTACAATTGGTTCACCCAGCAATCGTGTCTGTTTCGCAGTCTACACCAATGCAACATCTCCCTGCGGAAGACACAACCTACCCCGCCATAGCTACAGTCAAATGCATGTAAACACAACCTACACCTCAAAAACTGCTCATCTGATTTTCAATATAATCAAAGTCTCTATACCGTGAGCCCCGCAGTGTGGTTTACGAATTCGAGGATTTAATTTTTTGTTATTTTCCTAATTTTTTATAGAATTTGAAATGTGAACCAGGTTTTACAATTATTGTCTACTAATATAACATTTCACTATGGTAGAAGCCAGTGAAAGAACTTTTGTGTTCCAAGTATGCAAAGGACTGAGAAGTCTAGGCAGATGTCAGAATATTTAGCCAAATTCGCGGTCCTCTATAAATGAGCTCTGAGAAGCCTACCACTTCCACGTAATGTATTGTGCACTCTGGAAAACACACCGCGGTCTGGAACTAGGCGCGTGGGGGTCCGCTGATGGTGTTTTATAACATCAGAAAGACTATTACAATCGCAGAAGCCATGGACATACAGCATATCTGCGAATGTATTTCGCGTGCGAATAAATGTATAGCAATTTTAGCGCATTATTTTACATTCAAGAAGCAGGACTATTACTTCTTGTTAAGTGTCGTTCTAAATGTATTGAAAAGCAAGACGACCACTACGCACAAATAGAACAAAACACCAACTTGTGCTTTAAGGTATTTACTGCTACCTTTATCAAAGTACTAACACAAAACAAGAGAATCGTCACCCGGAGACAGCTGCTTTCACCTCCTCATCGTTTCGGAATCGTCGTCCACCGAGATCCTTTTTCAGCTTACCGAAAACATGAAAATCGCATGGCGCTAAGTCTGGACTGTATGGAGGATGTTGCCATACCTCCCACTTGAATCGCTGCAGCAGTTCGGACGTTTGGCGGGTCGTGTGGGGTGTTGCGTTATCGTGCAACAAAATCACACCGGCGCTCAATTTTCCCCGGCGCTTCCCTTTAATTGCTTTGCGCGACCGGTTCAACTATGAGGAGGTGAAAGCAGCTGTCTCCGGGTGGTTAAATAGCGCTGGAGGAGATGTCTACACATCCGGAATCGAAAAGTTGGTTGACCGTTCCGAGAAAGGTTTACAGTCTCTTGGGGACTATGTGGAAAAGTGAACTTACATCGTATGTTGTCATTTCCGTGTTGCCTACGTATAGGTGGTTTCATACATGGACATAATGTGGAAGTGTAACGTATTTATTGATTTGCCCTCATACATTTGTAGGAGTACGGCAACTGGGTATGTGCAGGGGTAAATTGTACCCACTCAGATGTCGTGGGTAGGGTACAATATTGCATCCCCCCCCCCCACGTTACAAANCCCCCCACGTTACAAACATGGGCAAGAATTATTTCAGTGTTGTTCTTTTTAGTAGGTTCCTTCAGAAATTGAGGAGCATACAGCAATCTTAAATCCACTAAAATTCAACGACCTGCTGCAATAGAAATTATATTTTTCTTGTTATGTTACCTTAGTATGGCAAAATCCTGATTGTTCGGGCACAGGGCTGTCCTTGTTTCTCCACGTTACTTCTACGGGCCTTAACTGAGTTTCTTAAGTAACAGGAACCTAACTTATTAGTCTTGTCAGTTTAAAAATAATGACTTTTATTTACTAAAAAAAATTAAATGTAACACGCAGAAGAAACTATACTTGTTCTAGGTAGGTTCAGAATAGCTAAAAATGTATTTTTGTCCTCATTTCACCAAACGAAGCACTTAAAAATCGCAGACACAGTACATTTCGTGTGACAAAATCTAAGTAATTAGTTAAATCATGTCACAGGTGTATTAAAATATACTGAATAATCAATAACTATGTTGATACATAAATATTATGGTCTCGATATATTAACTACTTTTTCATTATTGTTTCTCATAATAGTTTGTCCTTCAAAGTCAATATCTAAATGACCTATTTCTTGAGGTACACTTTTATAGGCACTATTTTTTTCTCTTAAATTTTTGGTTATTTTTTGTTTTAATTTGATAAAAATTTCATCTAATATTCTTTTGGTTTGTTACAGTTTACGTATTTACAAATTGATCCTTTATAAGCAATCTCTATAATACCCATTTCTTATGAATATTATATTACAATTAATGTTTTGGGTTATTTTCTTACCTGATTCACAATAATTTTAGATATTTTAGATTGTATTTATAATTTTATCACTCTAAAAGAATTAAATCAAAATAGTTTCATAAGTATTTTATTATTGTGTTTATATACCTACGTACTTGCGTTTTGTGACATTATCTTATTTGTTTGCAGTATTTTAATATCAGCCATTTAAAACTTTTCTTTTCTTCTTTAGTTTATTATAAAGGAAATACTACCTCATATACTTACTTTTTCACTGTTTATAAATGCACATGCTTATCAATTGTTTTATTATCTAGAGGAAATCAATATCACCCATTTGTCTATCAGATTTACAGGTTTAGTAAAAGCATTTGTCTGTATTTTGCAATGAGGTATACATTTAAATGTCATGAAGAACTTTTGTGCATACGTATTTACTGCACTGACAAATACACGTTTTAAAAATTATATTTAAAATGAAAATCACTTTGCCTAAAGTAATTTGGCCTGCTATCCTCATTTCGCAAAAAAAAAAAAAAATGGCATGGGCTATGTGAGTTACTTGGTGACATTGATGAAAAGTGATTTGGCGTAAAATGATGTAACGAGAAAAGCCAGCCCGGCTCTAGAACTGAGTTGCATTACATTTGAAATGCACGTTCTTTGACAGTTCTATTAGACGGGTCCCCAGTGGGTTTACCAACGAAAAAGAAACATGTCCGAGACGAGGACCAGATAGTACTTTCGAGACATCTCACATGGTACAAATATCAGTTCTGAGTCCTCCAACATCGTTACTTTTTTCAGACTGTTGTATCTCAAAATATACTACCCCGTCACTAGCAACAGTGCAAAATGAGCATGTATCAAACATTGCTACAGACTTTCCACCAATGGGGGGATAAGGTCCCCACTGAAAGTCCCATATGCATATGCAATACGACGAGAACTGCATGCCAGTTCACAGCCTTGCACGAAGCAACTATGGTTGTGCGGTACAGTGTCGCCATTATGCTCCCTCGCTTCTCAGCCTCAGATGCGAAAATACATCCAGGGTGAGTGAGGAAGTGAGTAATGTTCAACAAATATTTCTAAAGACCTCGGGGTTGACTGCTGTATTTGACTTTAGTGTGACATGTGTTGAATTGCCTGGCTAAGGTCATGGCGAGAGGGAGGAACACAGTAGTCTGCTTCACGATATTTGTTCACGTATTCTTACCTCTAACAAACCAGCAGAAATATAAAATGTGTTGTCTTATTTCACACAATTTACTTAATTCTAATAACATTAATGTCCGTTGTCATGTGTGGTTTTGCTGTTCGTGTTAACTCTTATTGGGGACAACAGGTAGTTCTTAAAGTCATCAGTTTCCATGTGACAGTTTGTGTGTGTATCTTTCAAACTGTCTACGTGACCTCGCTGTTGGTGCATCGATAAAAAATGAGTGATGGCTGGGGAAGAGGCTTTTGAAAAATATCACTACCCATGAATATAAGCTATAACACACACTAGGCTCTCCGTTATGTTGAGAGCGAATTTAAAAACATTTCAGGCAGCATGACATTGTAATAATAATGTAATATGCAAGTTTACATCTAGTGAAGTCAGTGTTTATTTTATACACACAAGAGCTCTAATATGCATTTATTAACACACTTATTTTCCAAAAAAAAAAATTTAATGGTTTCCACTTGGGTAACGCATGAATAAAATGTGATGGTTAACTGCAACGTTAATGCTTCTTATTTTGGAATTATACAAAATGAGAAGAAAAATAGATCCTAAAAGTGGCTTTCAAAAGTACACAATTATCTGTGAACAGCCCACATAGTTCATTCATTGTTCCTGCCAACTTTTCTGAAGCTCTGCTAAAATCTTTAATTTGGGATGTTCCCTCGCCTCATGGAAACAAAGCTTAACTTAGACTAGAAAATTCCACCAATGAGACAAAACCTTGTAATTGTGCCCATGCTGTATAATAATATTTAGCATGTACCAGGTATTACCATCACACCCAATATTCACGAAACAACAAAATATGCCATGCATGGAATGATTTTTCAAATGTTTGATTCAAAAAGAGGGAAGATACTGCGAATAGAGTAGTGTTTGCTTCAGCGGTGGAGACAGTTGCGATGTGGGCAGGTGCGGCAGTGTGAGTGTGACATGTTGTCAGACTCAGCAAGACCAGCCACCCCCGGAGGAGCAGTGGACACCATTGCTGCCGGTCCCAGACACTCCAGCAACCCCTAGGGCTACACGGGGTGCCAGCGAGCCGCCGGCGAGGGGGGTAGACCCATGCCCAGACAGAGGACCCCCACATATCTGGAGGAAGTTTGTGCCCAAGATGTACTCCTTCAAGTTACCACCCTGGGGGAGGGGCGAGGAGTGGGAGGTGCGCTACACCCGCATGCCGCCCTCCTGGGCCCTACTGGACCAACTGCTCGGCGTCATTTGCAACGTGGGCTGCAAGGTGCCAACAGGTCAGTACCTCGCTTCGTGCACAAGCGTGAAAAGAGAGTTGTAAAGCCTGGATCACATGTAAGTCAATCACGCAGAACAGACAGAGCGGAAAGAAGGAACATTCAATCGGAACTTACCCTCTTTTACCGAACGAGCGTTGCCAAAAAATTGAATTAAAGCCGAAATGTATGCTCGCAGAAAGAACAGACTTCACTCTCATCTCCCAGAATTCTATTGTTTTGCGAGTTTTGTACCACCAATAACTTGCATTATAGATGTTTATTGGTGTAATAATATATAATGGTTATGTACGTTTACATACGAACCATGCTCGGAAGACCAGTAACTGCTATCAGGTACACATACGTGGGAGCTGACCACATGTTAATGGAATTATTTGTTTCGTGGAATCACATCATCTCGACTCGACCATCCGTCACACACTTAGATACCGTAAACACATTTTGCCTCTCTGCTGTTCACCAACACCAAAAAAAAAAAAATCCCAGACATACCACCCACCGATATGTGTAGTCATTTTATACACATGCACAGCTCACAATTACAATCACTGAGAAGGAAAGATCAAAACTTCTCAACTTACCCCTTCAGTAAGTCATGATTTGTTCAAACAGTGACCACCCTTGTTACACCATCTTTTCCAGGATGTAGAACTGAAATGCTACCCCAGTTCACCTTGAGGTGGTAGGCTGACATCATTTATAACCACCATGAGTCCTTTTTTCACACCGGGCAACAGTAAAATCATTTTTAGTCGCTGTTGCAAGGTGTTGATGTATTATTGCGTCTACCATTTCCAAAGGTGCTACATAGCCTGTTTTGATGAGCTGCCACCAACTAAGCTAGTTGACAGTTGCAGGAGTAGGATCTTCTCTGGGTGGTGCAGTCATAGGTGCACCGGTGAGCACTTGATAGCACAAAGTCCTCTCCACTTGACTCTTGGCTGCTTTGATGCCAACATTTCAGATCCTCCCAATGTGAGGGGCTGATGGTGGGTTAATGGCTATGTCATGGCTCTCTTTGTCAAGCCATCCAAAATGTCTGATAGAATCATCTCTACGCTGTACCAGAGTATAGAGATCTCCAAAATAAGACATCGGCAAAATAATTGTTATAATTACTGTACACATGAGCACACAGACTAAGGCGAGCCACAAATATGTCAAAGGCAACCAAGTATGCATTTGCACGCTAGTCAAAGACCACTTCTAAATGAACTGCCATAGTTGTTAGGCACACATATACTTAAATATGCTTTGTGCATCCTTGCACATTTGAAACTGTATTTTATTATAATGATATCACCATAATCCAAACCTGTGTGTGTAGTGTAAATGATCTGTCTTATTGGACCTTGACTCTTGGTAGCTACCATTACTGACATAGAGATGGGCTCGCTCAAAGGCATGATGCACAATGACAAATATGAGATATTATTGCTCGTCTTAATGACAATATCCAATACTGATGCATTACAATAGCTTGTGTGGCCCATATACTTATTAAATGGTTGGACTTAGGTAGTAAGATGAGGTGTTTGGGATCATATTTGATAGAATAGAGGCGAATTCATCCTCCAATATTCAAAATACCTTTGATGTCCAAAATAGTGTTGAACATATAATGCGAGCAGGGCACTCATATTTACACCTAAAGCTCTGTATTTAAACATTCACTGTTTCAGTGTGTAATTGTTAAATGCAAAAATTGAGCACAAGGTTGAGCTCCTTCACTGACAGTGCTAACAATGGTCTCTGATGGACAGCAGACCTAAGATTATTAAGAAATTTTAAAACAAATGCCATTACCTGCTGCAGCATTCACAATGACAAATATTGCTGTATAATTTCTGGAGATATGGTTGCCACTGTTACCATTCTT
>NQII01007837.1:49702-78722 GCA_002778355.1 Clitarchus hookeri | reverse complement strand
ATTTTTGGACAGAAATAATATGTATGATAAGGTTATAGTATGTTTAGCTTATTGTGCATATAATTCTTAAAATATAGCTTTGTTTAGTAAAGCTTTGACATTATAAGTACCGTTATTGTGGATATGTTATTGCCAGCAGTTTCCTGTTTGCAGTTGCCATTTTACACAGGAATATTTTTGTGAAGAGCGTGCTGTTTGCATTATGCTTGTTATTAACCCACTTTTACTTCAGCTTTGCTTTACGCTTGCTCTGTTACTTTCCTCTATTCTCAAAGTAGCGTTTCCGAACGTTTGCCGGCTGTAAGATGTAACAGCATGCGTGGCGCGAGTAGGAGGCGAGTGGCTAACATGCATGACGTCACGAGGCGTGAATGTTATCTCATACAATCACGCTACCGCTACAGTAAGTAATGCGTTCTTGCGTTCTCGTGTTATGCTACGGTCTGAGCTATTTATTTAATTGTAAAATACTTAAATTTTCTAGCTATTGGGCTTGCATTAAGTAAGAACAGTTAAATTAGAAACGTTTTTCAGTGGAATCAGTAAATAAGAGAGGTATATAGACAATTTAATATACACTTCACAAAACGTTAGGAATATTGTACGATAAGTCAGTTGGTGTG
Organism: Clitarchus hookeri; assembly: GCA_002778355.1. NCBI lineage: Eukaryota > Metazoa > Arthropoda > Insecta > Phasmatodea > Phasmatidae > Clitarchus > Clitarchus hookeri. Next base: position 78,099 of record NQII01007837.1, on the reverse strand, counting down.
GCAGGAGATATGTAGTTCTCTTGTGATCAACAGAGAGCGCACTAACGCACTGAACATATCTGGGGCAAGTTGAAAACAGCAGTTGATAATCGCCCACGACCTCCAGAAACACTTCCAGATCTCATAAGAGCTGTCCACGTGGAATGGGATCTTCGTCAGGAAGATGACACATTGGTTACAAGTATGCCACGGCGTGTTAGGGACCTGTACAATGCACATGGAGGCCTTACACGGTACTAAGCTGTAGTGGGGAGAAAGAAACCCTCCTTAGTCAGAGACATCACTTTGTTAATTTTGTTGTACTTTAGTGTTTTTTTGTCCGTGATATTGTTTTTGTTAGGAACACATTGGAATTCACGTTTTGTATCTGTACCGTCGGCAACTTATAGTCGCTATGCTTTCTTTTATGTATATTCCATACTTTTTTGTTTTCTCTATGTATATTCCAAACTTATTGTGAGGTGTTTATTAACGATTAGGGTGAACTTCACAGCGATAGAAACTCAGATTAATGGGCCAAACATTTGAAACAGGAAACGCATTAAGAGAGACCACACTTGTGTTGCTATGCTACGCTGCTACGATAGGCTTGTCTCGAGGACAGGACTAGGACATGTGTACTCAGCGTAATAATGTCGCATGTCAAGCCGCATGGATTGGAGTGTCATTGGAGCAATATGTCACTAAACATCGAGATTCATTAGCGGTACCTAGTTGGCTTTCAAGTTATTTTGCTTACCTAGATACCGGCTTTGCGGTTACGGTGCCTTTAATTGGTCCCTGGCTCGTAAATGCTGTTCACAGCAATCGAGAACTTCTGAAAGCCCTGCTTATGATCTAAGTGTATGCTCATTGTGTATTCTTCCGCCATATGTACAATTAATGGTACCATGGGCCTCGTCACTTGATTTTTACGTTAGTGAAGGACAACTGTAAATATTTTACGAAGGTAAATTTTATTTACAAATGTTTTTATTGTTACACTTGTATGTATAAAAAACAAACAGTAAAATAAAATATGTCGGTATTTAAAATTATTTACTTAACACTTGTAATTTAAGGTTAACACATAGAACTAATTTCGCTCCGTCGTTGCCAACTTGACTAGGTGCGTGGCAGTCAGTGTGCCCGTTTAAATATACGCAGAGCAGGGGCAGTGACATTTTTCAAAGGTTGATTTCAAGAGAGCCCACTTTACCGCGAACAGCATCTAACATATTTTCTTTCCTAGAAATGTCATGATATAACTTGGTCGATGCATGAACAAAGTGAGACAGTCAGCGGCAATGCTATTTTTAAACATGGTGGAAGAATACGATATAATGAGAGATAAAAGTAGATCGTAAGCAGGGTTTTCAATAGTGCTCAGCCAACCGTGAAGAACCTGTAACGACGGCGAAGGACAGGAAAGGCGAGGACTGCGGCAGATCCGAACCACTGCAGCTTCCGCACGACTTAAGAACCAACCTGCACTCATGCACGTAGTTGAGCGTGAGGCAGCATCAACCTGGCCTGCTCCTACGTCAGTGTGACGTCATGCTCACTGAGCAATGCCTTCCGGCGGTGAAGCGCCACTTGCCCGAGAACTTCTCTTTTAAACCAGAGAGAGGCAGAACATACGTTTGCTTGGACATTCCGTCAAACGGTTTGCCTGCCATGTGGTGGGTACATCTTCCGATAAGTCTACTGGCGTAAGCAAGCGTATAAATAAGCAACAATAAGAATAAAACCCTTTTTACAGATGCGCAGTGTGTCGCACTGACACGTTACATGGAAGATTGGACGTGGACACGCCTTTAGAATCAGACCGACTCACGGCGTGCTCACGATCGCTTGTGAAAGCCCTGATTAAGATCTGCTTGTATGCACATTGCGTGTTCTTCCACCATATGTAAAATTAACACTGCTATGGCCCTAATCACTTTATTCTTGCGTCGGTCAAGCGAAACTGTATAAATATTAGAAATTAAAAATATTTTACAAGTTCATTAATTTATACACTTACATTCGCTAAAAAATCAGAAAGCAAAACAAATCAAATGCTTACTTGACATTTGTAATTCAACGCCAAGACATGGAACTACTTTCATTCCGTCGTTACCAACTCCACTGGACGTTTGCCAATCAGTGAACCCGTTACAATAGACACTGGTAGGGCCGGTGACAGGTTTCAAAGGTTGGTTTCACTGCACCGTGAACAGTCTTGACCAGGACGGGTACGGCGATGTAACGTGTGCAGGACGATCCATGCCGGGAATGTAACTTTCCGACTAACAACACGGCTGATAAAACTTTAGTCTCGCTCGATCGCACATACGACAATGGTGCAAGTATGACCTTGAGTTGTCACCGCACATTGGCATTGCGCAGGGGGGTAGGGGGGGCGGCGACTAGCGGCGACTAGCGGCGGTTTTGGACGTGGGCGCAAAATTCCAGGCAGTACACCTCAAGACTCCAAGAAACCAACCACGTTGATTTTGATGCCACACGAAATATATACCTTATCGAATAAAAGTTGTTTGAATTTCATGTTGTACTCCTAATAGCACATAAAGTGGTGAAAAAAAAAACAACACTCGTTTACATCATCCTAGTATGAAACAACATAAAAAGGCATAAACTGAAAAATCAACGTACAAAATGGAATCTCATAATGTTCAATAACAACACAAATGGTATTCTCACATGCATTGACAAACTTCGATAACGTGTAGAACCTCCACGATTACTGAGGCACGCTTGTGTCCGGTGAGGCATGCCAACACGAAGATAATTAAGCATTTCCTGAGGCAAATTGTCCCATTCCTCAACTGCGGCTGTTTGTAAGGCCTGAGGTTTAACTTACTGTGTCTGTGCAATACGCATGTCGCTGGAGGGGGAGACACCAATTTTCACATGATTCACCCGTAGGTACGATCCACTCCTACTAGAAACATAAATATTACGTATGAGTTGGCGAACGGGGAATATGCTAAACGTTTTGTGAGCAGTATATTTCGTCTACATATGCTGATTTTAGCCATAAAAGCCAAGAATGTATTTCGTTGCTCTCATTTTAAGTCCATATCTTCCCCAAAAAACATCATGCGGTGAGATGTGTTGACGTAAACCACCTAGGCGGTGTTCCCGACACAGTCACCTCAAGATTTTCAAAACTTCTTTTAGATAAAACTGACGGCGAAGCCCATCAAGACGCATTGACACTGAATACCCGAGCCTTCTTCTTGCTGACGGCGAAGCCCATCAAGACGCATTGACACTGAATACCCGAGCCTTCTTCTTGCTGACGGCGAGGCCCATCAAAACGCATTGACACTGAATACCCGAGCCTTCTTCTTGCTGACGGCGAAGCCATCAAGCTGCATTGACAGTGTATATCCGAGCCTTCTTCTTGCTGACGGCGAAGCCCATCAAGCCGCACTGACAGTGAATTTGCGAGCCGTGAGACCTCGGGCGGCGTTACGTTGGCCGTCGCTAGTCTTCCTACCTCACCCAATCCCCGCGGGACACGTGCGAAGACGTGCACGGGGTGGTTTAAACTTTTAACTTCGAGCAACTTCTTGTGAAGTGGATATCGAGTTAGTGAGCAAGTTGACTTTGTACCAGCTGAAAGAATCAGAGCGAGTAAGGTAAGAGAACAAATAACGAAATTAAATTCTGGTTTTCCGAAGATTGATACTTGAAGGAGTGTAGGACCACTGTTTATTTTGCGTCTTCGTTTAAACTTTTCATAAAAATTTTTTTAATATATTTTTTTTGAATAACGAACAAAAAAAATTCTACCGAAATTAAAATTATAACATAATATTTCATAGTTTATAATGTGGACGAAAATAAACTTTGAATTTTCTTTGCCATTATTAAATTATAACAACGCGAAGGAAAACTGAGACACAATTGTGAGACTGGAGGTGTTTAATCAAACTGTTTTGCACAGACGCTTCACAATTGACAGGTCGTGGATTGAATCCCGACCGTCGTCTGTGGTGAGTTGCTAGAATGCATTCACTATACACTGACACTTTTGGAACTCAGCAGGTTAAATAGTTAAAAACACTTAGCAAATCACTGAGGAACATTACCTTGCCATGTAATATCGATATTATTTCTTGAGCATGGATAACGATGTAATTTTTTTTCTTTTTCATGTTCAAAGCGTCGGAATATACTCGGTGTGTGTATCTCTCGTCTATTTCTTCTTCGGTTTAAGATACGGGTATGCAGTAAACAAATATTTTTTATGATGGGAGGGGGTGGGGATGCCAGCAAAATATATGTCCCAGTCAGGGGAGTCGACTTCGCTCCCTGGAGAGAAAATGCATGACTGATGAGACGAATGTTTCCACGGACTAATTATAACCAAGAAACTTGATGCTTACATAAGATGTGAAGTACTGATTGGAAAAAAACAGGAGGTCACAGACGACTATGATACATTAACAGTTAACAATATACAGGGTGGTTAAAAATAATTTTTTTCATTGAAATTGTTTTATTGGGTTCGAATTTTTTTAACCTAATAGATCCCCTTTATTATTTCAGGTATCGTATACGACTTATTAGAATCTTTAATCAGTACAAATGAGGTACATGTTATTTTAGCTTTCAGTTATACGTCGTATCATAGTGTTTATACCAAATCTCCAAAAGCCTCGAGTTCACTAAAAAAAAAGTTTCCCCCTTCAGCAAAGAATTGAATCCGCACACTGCCGGCATGCGTGTTTCATATAAGGATACTAGCCACACTCTGTAAAAAAATACGTTAAGAACTTTATATATAGTGAAAGAAACCATTTCATTTAGGCTGTTTTTCTAGAGAAACATAATCTTGTTTTCATTCAAAGGGAAGTTTAAAGAAAATTAGGTTTGTTGTTACTAATTTGATTATTTATGCATTTGTGTTTTATGGCAATATTAATTTCCGCTGATCATGTTTTGTTTACTTTAAAGAACTCTGGCTTTATACCAAAGTAAAGGGTAAAGTGATATTAAAATTTATCTTTAGTTTATTATAGTTTTTAGGATGTAACGAAACTTACTAAATGCAATGTTACCGAATAACCAATCTTAGATAATTGAAATAATGATTTAACATTCAAAGTAACAGAAACAGATTTTATAACAAATCGATACCTTAGCGAAATAGTCTTACTACACAAAATATAACATCTTTTTTAAGGTAGAACAGTTCTGCGTTAGCAAAATGCCTCATTCTAATGCATTTTCAAGCTACATTAAGCCACGTGAAAGTATAACCGTCTGTATTAAAAATGTACATTTTTTACAAGTAAGAGAAATTTCTGTATTGCATATTAAAAGGAAATTAATTAAACAATAACAATTTTTTAGTTGTAAGATTTTTTCTGAGGCATCGAAATAATACTGCTAAACTATTCTAAATAAAAATGCAAGGCTGCCATGGCCATTAATATGTAAACGAAACAAAAATGTTGTTTGTTGTAAACCTTGTTTGGAGTGGTTCATACGTAATGATAAACTCTCGGGTGCCAACAAAGCAGCACGTGTTACAGCAAAGAGAGAGTTTGGAGAGTGCAGGTGTTGTTGACGTTGTTTCAGGTCCTGCGTAGCGTGCGGGGACGGAGCAAGAAGTATGTCTCTTTGCCAGCAGGGAGCTCTGGCAGCGCTGCTCTGCGGTCTGGCAGGTAAGATGTCACACGAGCACACACGTCCGCTCGCATTTATTACGAACTGTCACATATCACATCACGTTCATAGTCGGAGTTATACTCCGTTCGCCTTTATTACGAACCCTCACATATCACATCACGTTCATAGTCGGAGTTATATTCCGCTCGCCTTTATTACGAACCCTCACATATCACATCACGTTCATAGTCGGAGTTATATTCCGCTCGCCTTTATTACGAACCCTCACATATCACATCACGTTCATAGTCGGAGTTATAGTCCGCTCGCCTTTATTACGAACCCTCACATATCACATCACGTTCATAGTCGGAGTTATAGTCCGCTCGCCTTTATTACGAACCCTCACATATCACATCACGTTCATAGTCGGAGTTATATTCCGCTCGCCTTTATTACGAACCCTCACATATCACATCACGTTCATAGTCGGAGTTATATTCCGCTCGCCTTTATTACGAACCCTCACATATCACATCACGTTCATAGTCGGAGTTATATTCCGCTCGCCTTTATTACGAACCCTCACATATCACATCACGTTCATAGTCGGAGTTATATTCCGCTCGCCTTTATTACGAACCCTCACATATCACATCACGTTCATAGTCGGAGTTATATTCCGCTCGCCTTTATTACGAACCCTCACATATCACATCACGTTCATAGTCGGAGTTATATTCCGCTCGCCTTTATTACGAACCCTCACATATCACATCACGTTCATAGTCGGAGTTATATTCCGCTCGCCTTTATTACGAACCCTCACATATCACATCACGTTCATAGTCGGAGTTATATTCCGCTCGCCTTTATTACGAACCCTCACATATCACATCACGTTCATAGTCGGAGTTATATTCCGCTCGCCTTTATTACGAACCCTCACATATCACATCACGTTCATAGTCGGAGTTATAGTCCACTCGCCTTTATTACGAACCCTCACATATCACATCACGTTCATAGTCGGAGTTATAGTCCGCTCGACTTTATTACGAACTGTCACATATCACATCACGTTCATAGTCGGAGGTATAGTCAACTCGCCTTTATTACGAACCCTCACGTATCACATCACGTTCATAGTCGGAGTTATATTCCGCTCGCCTTTATTACGAACCCTCACATATCACATCACGTTCATAGTCGGAGTTATATTCCGCTCGCCTTTATTACGAACCCTCACATATCACATCACGTTCATAGTCGGAGTTATAGTCCGCTCGCCTTTATTACGAACTCTCACATATCACATCACGTTCATAGTCGGAGGTATAGTCAACTCGCCTTTATTACGAACCCTCACATATCACATCACGTTCATAGTCGGAGTTATAGTCCGCTCGACTTTATTACGAACTGTCACATATCACATCACGTTCATAGTCGGAGGTATAGTCAACTCGCCTTTATTACGAACCCTCACATATCACATCACGTTCATAGTCGGAGTTATATTCCGCTCGCCTTTATTACGAACCCTCACATATCACATCACGTTCATAGTCGGAGGTATAGTCAACTCGCCTTTATTACGAACCCTCACATATCACATCACGTTCATAGTCGGAGTTATAGTCCGCTCGACTTTATTACGAACTGTCACATATCACATCACGTTCATAGTCGGAGGTATAGTCAACTCGCCTTTATTACGAACCCTCACATATCACATCATGTTCATAGTCGGAGTTATAGTCTGCTCGACTTTATTACGAACTGTCACATATCACATCACGTTCATAGTCGGAGGTATAGTCAACTCGCCTTTATTACGAACCCTCACGTATCACATCACGTTCATAGTCGGAGTTATATTCCGCTCGCCTTTATTACGAACCCTCACATATCACATCACGTTCATAGTCGGAGCTATAGACTTCTAGTATTCTCGGTGAGTTGAGTTGAGTTGGGAGACTCTTAACAACGACGTCTTGAGAGCCCACGAGGTGAGAATGGAGCAGGGCCGGAATATAAGTTCGGGGGAAACGGGAAATACCCGAGATAACCCGCCAACCAGCGGTATCGTCCGGCCGGGGATTGAACCCAGTTCGGCTTGGTGGGAGGCGAGCAGTATAACCGCTCAGCCACCGCGGGCATGCTGGTATTCTAGTAATATGTTGTCCGATCACAAGAACCAATGCCTTAATTTTACATGCGCTGTGACCGTGGCTATAATATATGTATCTACCTTACAATGAAACCAGCAAATAAAACGAAAGTTTTTGTGAGTCTCTTTGTACGATTTGTAACTGTAAGATACAGGAGTGAACATTCTCGTGCTTGAGCACCTCCACAATGGGCGATCTGGGCGATCTTGGCTACTTGGACTAAACGAGATTTCTTCTGGCCGCGAGGCCAGCTACTGTTCTGGAGAGTTCGCTTGCAAGCTGGAGGTAAATTGAGAAATTATGTTTATTTGTGTGTAATTTTCCTTGTCACTAATGGAGATATATACATCTCCAGACAAAATTGTAAGTATGTATTATCTTTATTTTGGTACTACTATTCATGCCCTTCAGTGGCGTTAACAAGAGTAAACAGTAAAGTTGCAACTGCATCTGTCACTGAGCGTTCAAAACAAATCTTATTTGAAGAGAAAAACGTTGCGAATTAAAGAGCGAAATACGTACACCCACCATCAAAAGAACCCTTGAACTTGTCTTCTCTTCCTTTAAGGAAACTGCGCAAAAAATATCCTAAAAATGATATTATTTTTACAATTTCATTATTTTTTTTTTCAATCCGGTTGCCATATTTAAATAAAGTAATTTTGTGAGCTTCAGTTTTGCAAAATCCAGTTTATGATAGAAAATTAAGCAATATATGAACACATTTCGTTATATTTACATTTTATTGCGAAGATAAAACTTTATTCTATACGTGGGGTCTAACACAATACAAACAATTACATTTATGTTATGAAAATTACAATTATCGCATTTACTTACAAAGGAAACGGAAAAATCCCGTATTCGTCAGACACCAGCGCACCCTGGCGGCGATCATGTATAGTTGCTGATCTAAAGGCGTTGAGTTTCCCGACCTGAGTATAATAAACGTTACTGTGACCGGCCCGCGGTCACTCACGTGATCACGCTCTGCCATCGAGGATAGTTTCCAGTCCTAGTGTTCTCTGGCGCCTCTCTGCAAGGAGAATTTCGCTGTTTGACTTCGCCATTGGGAATCAGAGTTCTCGCATGCTGCGTGCCTACCATTAGCCTAGAGGTCGATTCATGTTGAAATTAACAACAAACTCATTCTGTTAAACTCTATGTAAACATCTCTCAAGAAATATCCTAGCTGTTTTCACATTACAGCTAGGAATAACTCATGAGCCGTAATACAGTGCTACCAAATATTGTTTTTATTGCAGATATGTAAACCATTTTGTTCACGTAAACAATATCGTCTCTCACTATTTCTGCCAGTATATTTTCTTTAAGCTCTGAGTTTTTCAAATGGTTAAACTGTGTATCATTCAATCACGGAGAAAGGAAATTTAAACCTCAGTATCCGACTCTAGCACAAAATATAGTCTGGAAGGAAGTCGATAGGAATAAAAAGAGAAAACAAAAGAAAATAACTGTCCCTTGGATATGATTGGCTGACACTATGTTACCTCAATGCTGTAACAGAGTACTCAAGATTACAGATGTGCAATAGCAGTTTAATCCACTAACTGCAGCTGCACACGCCAGCACAGTTATAGACAGAAGACGAGTTAGCCCGCTTACTCGTCTTCTGCGCATGTACCCAACATTGACTTACCACAAAATAACACAACTGTCAAAGTCACATGNTGTACCCAACATTGACTTACCACAAAATAACACAACTGTCAAAGTCACATGGTCAACAGTGATGAACGTGTTTGTTATGTCATACATTTCAAAACAAATGCACTTTTACATTAATAAAATACATTCACCAATTTCAATGTATTCAAACTGCATTACTAATTGGTTAGGGGGAACATACATACATCCCAAAACACTTGCTTGCTAAACAGTGTTCTAACCTCATGTCTAATACACGCCGTTTTCGCTAGTCGTGTTGGCAGAGAAGTAGTTCATTGCTAGGTTGTGGTTTTGCTTAGCCAGCGAGATCGGTCTACCTCATCTTTAGTCTGTGAGTCTCTCTCTAATGACCTCGCTGTCGACAAGACGTTGAGCCCAACTGCCTTTAGTCTGTGCCACTAGNGGGAGTCTGTCTTCTTAACCAGTCACTGATTTCTAAACACGCTAGTCAACAAGGTAAAGATGACTCTTAAGGAAACTGCGCTAAAAATCCCCTAAAAATGATATTTATTTACAATTTCATTATTTTTTTTTTCAATTCAGTTGCCATATTTAAATAAAGTAATTTTGTGAGCTTAAGTTTTGCAAAATCCAGTTTATGATAGAAAATTAAGCAATATGTGAACACATTTCGTTATATTTACATTTTATTGCGAAGATAAAACTTTATTCTTTACGTGGGGTCTAACACAATACAAACAATTACATTTATGTTATGAAAATTGCAATTATCGCATTTGCTTACAAAGGAAACAGAAAAATCCCGTATACGTCAGACACCAGCGCACCCTGGCGGCGATCATGTATAGTTGCTGATCTAAAGGCGTTGAGTTTCCCGACCTGAGTNCGTCAGACACCAGCGCACCCTGGCGGCGATCATGTATAGTTGCTGATCTAAAGGCGTTGAGTTTCCCGACCTGAGTATAATAAACGTTACTGTGACCGGCCCGCGGTCACTCACGTGATCACGCTCTGCCATCGAGGATAGTTTCCAGTCCTAGTGTTCTCTGGCGCCTCTCTGNGCCCGCGGTCACTCACGTGATCACGCTCTGCCATCGAGGATAGTTTCCAGTCCTAGTGTTCTCTGGCGCCTCTCTGCAAGGAGAATTTCGCTGTTTGACTTCGCCATTGGGAATCAGAGTTCTCGCGTGCTGCGTGCTTACCATTAGCCTAGAGGTCGACTCATGTTGAAATTAACAACAAACTCATTCTGTTAAACTCTATGCAAACATCTTTCAAGAAATATCCTAGCTGTTTTCACATTACAGCTAGGAATAACTCATGAACCGCAATACAGTGCTACCAAATATTGTTTGTATTGCCATTTTGTTCACGTAAACAATATCGTCTCTCACTATTTCTGCCAATATATTTTCTTTGAGCTCTGAGTTTTTCAAATGGTTAAACTGTTTATCATTCAATCTCGCAGAAAGGAAACTTAAACCTCAGTATCCGACTAGCACAAAATATAGTCTGGAAGGAAGTCGATAGGAATAAAATGAGAAAACAAAAGAAAATAATTGTCCCTTGGATATGATTGGCTGACACTATGTTACCTCAATGCTGTAACAGAGTACTCAAGATTACAGATGTGCAATAGCAGGTTAATCCACTAACTGCAGCTGCACACGCCAGCACAGTTATAGACAGAAGACGAGTTAGCCCGCTTACTCGTCTTCTGCGCATAAACCCAACATTAACTTACCACAAAATAACACAACTGTCAAAGTCACATGGTCAACAGTGATGAACGTGTTTGTTATGTCATACATTTCAAAACAAATGCACTTTTACATTAATAAAATACATTCACCAATTTGAATGTATTCAAACTGCATTACTAATTGGTTAGGGGGAACATACATACAACCCAAAACACTTGTTTGCTAAACAGTGTTCTAACCTCATGTCTAATACACGCCGTTTTCGCTAGTCGTGTTGGCAGAGAAGCAGTTCATTGCTAGGTTGTGGTTGCGCTCAGCCAGCGAGATCGGTCTGCCTCATCTGTCTGTGAGTCTCTCTCTAATGACCTCGCTGTCGACAAGACGTTGAGCCCAACTGCCTTTAGTCTGTGCCACTAGCCAACAACATGTCGGAACTCAGTCCGCCAATCAGCGTCGGCTTACGTATTCGCCATCCGACAGCACAGTCGGTGGGGGACCCTTCGCGGGACGCAGCAGCTAGTCACATACACCGATCCCCTTTCCCAGAGCCTCAAGCAGCCAATCAGAGAACGAGTTAGTCCACATCAACGCCACTTCGCCTATGTGTACTTATCTATAGAGTGAAGCATCATTCATAGGGCCCCCTGTTTGTCGCCAGAAGACTTCATGACTTCTTGTACTCCAGATCACTAGGTCTCAGATCCAGTTTCGTGATTGGATGATTTTCAACTGTCACGCTTTCTATGTGTCTACCCGCGAATCACGGACACTCAGTGTCGGAGTTGCCTGGTTCTGATTGGCCCAGTCAAGTAAGAGAATGTCTCCCAACAAGGACATGCAGAGACTTGCCTTCGCATGAATGTTTTCGCGAAAGTCAGGACTTATCAACTCTGTGACGTTTTGTTGAAATTGGGTCAACTTCTCGCATGGGAAATTTTACTTAACGTCGCTCTTATTTCAATGTGAATACACTGCATCGCGATGTGTAGATGAACTTAACGACAACGCATATTTAACGTAACAATTTCCATTTTAACTACATTGTGAACCGGCCTTAAAGCCATCTTAACGGGTGATCGTTAATGCCATTTATTCTAGGATTAAAATTTTAGTAATTTTAGGATCATACAATTAAATAAACTGGTTACAAATGAAGGAAAGAAAACTGAAAGGAAATTCTTGTAAATTAATTTCAAAATATAATTTAGTTTAAAAAATTTAATCCTAAAGATGATTGATGCCACGGTATAAAAGAGTTTTATATTTAAAAAAAAAATTAAATGTTATAATCAAATATATTCTGTAAGAAATTGAAAGTGCACTTTAAGTTCTTCTGCGGTATTTTTTTTTCACAGAAAACTTGTTTAATTGCTTTAAGAGGTTGTACACCCCTTATACAGAAATTGTTCGACTTAGTGTGATAACAGAAGAGTTGGTGCCATTACTGACAATGTTTCATTATGGAAGCATTACATTTAATTGCTCTGTGCAAATTTGTGTACCTGATTGTTAATATGCGTTCCCTGGTTGTGATTAAAAGGTGAGAATGAATTAACATACAACATTTTGTATTAAGTTAACTGTTGGATAAGTATGCATTACGGTTCATATATTACAGTATGTCCATAATGATGGGTAAGGCAATTACCTGAGCTTCTATTGTCACATATTTCAATGAATCATCATAAATTTGAATAAAAAATAAATAAATAAAACATTAATTATTGCGGGTGGCGTGGGCTCTTAAGCGAGTTCGTTATTTTTAATTGCGTAACCCACTCACGCGACAATTATTGCTTGATGGAAATGTATGTGAAACCTATGCATACTTATGAAGATTACGCTATACGTAGTGACCACAAAACGGACAATTTTTAGCCAGTTATGAAGTAACTAAGAGTTGTTGAGCGCACGCCCTTTCAAGCGCGATAATAACGGGCAGGACAAAGGATCGCCGTGGCCTCTTCCATCGCGGCGTTTCCTTCTCTCCTGGCTTCACACCAGCACGACAGCCACTCTCCGCAGACTAATGCCATCTTCTGGGTTCATCCTTTACAAATTAAGAATTCACTTAAGAATTTTGACGTACAGAAGAACTCAATGTTTATTACTTGACGCGTCAGCTCATAATAAAAATTACGTTTACTTAATAGTTAAAATAAATAGTTACATTTGATATCTCATGTAACAGAGCAACATACGAGAGCAGTCAGTGTTATGGGCGGTGTAACTATTATTTACAATAATGTAAGATTGATAAATGTGAAGAATACGTGTTGTTACGAACTAGCTTTTCAGCCATTTCGTACGCTAAAGTTGCTGGGGGCGTAGCTGAAATAATGAGTCATGAGTTGAAAGAGCACAACAGTATAAGATGAGGTTTATTAACATTAGGATTATACAATTACTATTTATGTTACTATTGATCGGGGGAGCTTTAAATTGAATACCAAGAAGATTATTCATTATATTTCCCTCACGCCATTTTATTATAATCTAACTGGAAAGTCATTACCTTGTTAATGATGCCGGAGGCTGATTCTACGAGACGGTTAACGACGGCCGGACACACCCATCTTCCGTGGTCTTCTCTCTGCTCGGGTCGACGACAAAATACCCTGTTCCGAGTGTTACGCCGGCCTATATCGGGCGCGTTGCTTTTTACTGGCCAGTGGAGGGGATTTCTGCAACTGTCTTCTTTCTGCTCGGTGGCGTTGCATTCACGCTCGTTTCCTGGTTCAATGTTTGAAGGTGTGATCAGGCAGGCCGTTCAGCTAAGGCCTGATCACACCATAACAGTGTGCAAGCGGATATTTGTTGTTATATTTGTAAGTTCAGTTCACAAAAATAAACTTCTCTGCCAGAAAATGGCTACTTTGAAGAATGATCTGCTTAAATATGATTGTGTTGTAAGAGGTTTTTGGTTAGAAAGCAACCAACAGTAAACGAGACAGTCTTGTCCCAAGTAGTCATTGTTCACTGGTTGGACTTACGGATATTCACGTGAATTGTGAGACGTGAATCCAAGAGCCATAGTTCCGTGTGCGGGAACTGCACGCAGGCCATTCACAGTTACTTCCGACTCTTCTGAAGTTCTGCTTTCAGGCTATTCCCCGCCTCAGGCAAACAAAGTGCAACCAAATATAGAAAATTGCACCAGAAGGGACAACGCACCGCATTATCCCGCGCTCAGATACTTTACGTCTTGCATGGGAACTAGTTCTCACTAGGCGTTGCCAGAATACTCATGTTTCCCTCTTTTTTTATTCACATTAATTATGAATTAAATACTATAATTTATGGACAGAATATAAGTAAAAGTTCAATTTAACCACAGATAAGGTACTTTTAGGTCACCACAAGTGTAAACACTTAAAATATAATAGGAAAAAACCAAATATGCCATATATGGGGTGATTTTTCAAAGGTTTGTTTCAAAAAGTGTGAAGATACAGCTAATAGACTATAGGTAATAAATAATTGATCATTTGTAAGCCAAGCTTTAAAAATAATGCCAAACAAGNCGACCGTGCTGCACTCTGCTGTCGCGGTCTGAACTTCACGTCTCCCCTTCCTATGAGCTGGATGGCGCAGGAATCAAGGGGCGGCCTTTTCCATTGTGCGTGGAAGAATGACGACTCCCGCCTTACGCCTTGTGGCGCCAAGGGGAAAAACATGGAAAACTTAACTTATCATCTATACTATAACAGTTATTTTATCAAACCAAATTGATGTTTGGCTTAAAAGTCTGCTTTCAGCTGTTTTACTTATTTAAAACAACAGTCGCAGTTAACATTAGTTTGATGCATGAGCAAGCAATCACATTTTCATTGTTACGGTTGTCCCGGTATAACGATAGCCGAGAATATAGCTTCAACGACGTCATATGTTGTCTCTTGATTATTGCTACAACCTCGGAAGAATTGAAATGTGTTTTTATTTATGGCATATAATAAGGCGGGAAAAATGGACTGTAGGTTTGTGTATGTGCGGAAGTGTGGTGGAACTTCACGAATGTAACCCAGTGTTTCAGTTGGCTGCGGTGAGCTTAAGATGCACATTTGTGGCTTGGCTTCCTGAGTAAATAGCGTTCAAGGACGGAGCGAGGGGGAAATATGAGCGGAAATGTTCCGATTTCAGTTGATATTAAGAGAGTAATAAAACTAGTTCAAATTCACAGGAGATTTACGCGTTCCTAACTGAAACGAGGGAAGATATTGCAAGAAGAGAGTGAATAGCATAAAATGTCTCTAGCGTAGCCAAAACTAGTTTGTCCAGGAATTATGTTTTCCTTAATTCATGCTCTATGTTCAGACCAGGATTTCAACAGCATATTTTAAATTGAAGGGAGTATATAGAATATACTTGCATGTAGTGGCTGTTTTGGGAGCGTAGAGGATCAAAGTGGTGCAACGATGAGAAATTTTGTTGTACATGTGGGCATTTTGATTAATAAGGTCTTGAAGATTCACTATATGATCAGGAGTAGAACATTAAATGGCGTGTGATAATTGAAACCCTACGTATTCTGCTACCAGTGGGGTGTGTTATTTGCACGCACAGTTTCAGATATTCCTTATCTTATTTCAGGGATAAACTGCCCACGCTTTCCATTTTTCCTTTGTGGTTTCTAATGTTTTTAATGGAAGGTTTTTGTTTTCCCATTTTTAGGGCGTGTAACTTCCTTAATAATTACTTTAGTTCAAAAGTGGTACATATATTTTCTTCCTTATTTCTAGTAAGGAATCACCTCTCAAACGTTTTGACGTACTTAAAGAGACATACTGTATGTGAAGTGATTTGCTGCTGCTGCTGTCCCTTACATTTTCTGTTTAGTCCTGAATGTTTCATTCTCTGCCAAATGGATGTTGATATTGGAATGATTTATTCAAAAGTACGGCTGCGAAAATAAATAACGTTTCTCAAAATTGACTACAGTAGTTATTTTCAATTTTGTACCTTCTTCGGGAATCGTAAGAGTTTTTAACTGAACACAAAATACGAGAATATGATACCAGATTCTGTACAGAAGGGAAATGATGTAAACAGACGTATGCAAGCTGTTGGGGCATCTTTCTGTTTTATGTTTTTATTTCAGTTTCCAGTGCTTACTCCGTAAAACAGGCGAGGACAAAACACGATTCCTATTTAAATTCGTTACCGAAATCACTTTTAAAATGTTACTGAATTTTGCATTTATACAAAATTTTTTAGAAAAATGTTTATACAGTTTTGATATATAATTAATTATCTTAAAAAGGGTTTTGAATTTGATGTTAAGTATTTTATACATATACTAGCAAACCCGGTTAACTCCGTTTCGCCATTAGATGGCTTCGTTTGGTGATTAAAACATGAAGAAAAATTTTTTTTTATATTTGAAAAGGAAAAATTTTATTTCATTTCACAACAGTAATGAATTGAACTTCTCTAAGTAAATGAAAGTGAATCCAAAGTAAATACGTTTCATTGAAGTGCTCTTTGGTAAACTACATTTTTTGTTTTTTGGTCTGACGTTAACACAAACAAAGCGGATGGTTTCCCAACTNAAATCGGTTCGTGCGTTCTGGAGTTATAGCGTCAGGAAGGAAAACCCGACTTATTTTTATATAGTAGATAACATATCACAAGAAATTTTACGTTTCTTTTTTTTAACAATGTTTTTCACTGTTGCTATTCTCAAAAATAAGAATTTTTAGGGTAAAATTAATTAATTTTTTCGTTGTAACTACTATTTTTGTTGAAAAAAAAACAACGAATAATATGGAATATTTGAATCTCTAACAAATTCGGGTGATATCTTAGCTAAAACGTTTTCATGGCACTCATATATATACACCAGTATAATACCTATAATGTACATGATAACTATAACGACCAATAGACACAACACAATATTTTAAGACCTGTAATCGGACTAAGGTGAAAAAGTGCTTAACAATTGGAACACAAAAATATCATTTTATCCATAAATTACGGTTATAAACTTTACCTTCAGGTACAAATAACATGCCCTGCTTAAGCGAACATACTTCCAACTGCCACAGAGGTGGCAAGTTTGCGTAAATATTTCATAATTAAATTTTAAAGTTCTGGGAATGCGTTTTCTTGTGGAAACTTAAAAACGAACAGTTTACCTTCCTGTCTAAGTAGATCATTTAGAGACTACACAGCGTAGTTGCTATGCTTTTGCTGACCGGAGTTGACGTTGACTTCTCACCCGCCTCCTTGCTGGCAAAATTACTCCACACAGAATCTCGATCTCCTCATTAGTTTACATTTCGNTTGACTTCTCACCCGCCTCCTTGCTGGCAAAATTACTCCACACAGAATCTCGATCTCCTCATTAGTTTACATTTCGATATCAAACGATATTATTTCTTCTGCGCCTTGGTATTTCCAGCAAAATTCTGTAAGTAAAACCATAACTGAGTTGTGTACATTTGTTGCATCTGAATCTCAGCCGACAGCAGCTTTGCTGAATCTCGGCTCACGCAACAAACAGCTGAGGGAGGGTACATTGCTGCTCTCTAAGGAGCCGAGGCGACCAGGAAACCCGGAGAGCAGTGACGTTTCAAGTTTTATTTCTGCTTTTCTCTTATCAAGCGAGGTGGCGCAGTGGTAAACCAGTTGACTGTCGTTCTGGAGGACCAGGGTTCAGTTCCCAGCTGCATTGAACTTGAATTCCTACCACAGCAGTCTTCTATTCCAGGTAGCAACGCAGCTGACTCTAACGTGTCTACAAATTGAAAGCAATCCTTAACGATGTCAAGCTGTTTGTGCATATTTCACAAATCACACGAGATGAGTCTGTGTTCGTAACATCCGAGTCCCAAACTGCCACAAGTTTCATTTGGTTCATATTTTATACATGTATTTTATTATAAACTAACATTACCAGTCAACAAAACATATACAAATACTACGATGTATCACTAACTTTACATGTCACATTTCTTATATACAGATATCATGACTCCTCATAAACATAAGTGCCATTACTTTGGCAAAATACATCATTCGTTTACTCACCTCAAGAAGGTACATTTGAACATGCGGCAGCAATCCAAGTGACTCACTTGATTTCATACGCAACTAATGGAATACAGTCCGGTTTAAAAAATAACTAGATTTTGCCAACCGTTAATAAGATTAGTTCAATCTCGAACAAGCTGATGTAATTCATTATGCCTTGAGGCCTTTTACAACCATAATTGGCTATACACACTCTCATTGCAATGACTCATTAACCTAGTTGACCATGATCGACACAGTTTTGTAAGAATAAGTGAACATCTTTGCTTGTGACAACTGACAGCTTTGCAAGAATTAGTGAACATCTTTGCTTGTGACAACTGACAGCTTTGTAACTGGTACAAGTGCCGACGCAATATTCGCGTTTCGCTAGCGACGGCCACAAAGCCAGTGTTGCGGCAGAGCTTCCATTGTTCCGTCTTGCTGTGTGTGCTAATTACTCAATGTCTACCACGTAACGTATTACAATTCTCTTTGATATGCTGATAGGGGTGCAGGTCTACCAACTCTGCAGTCACTAATCAAAATGAAAGTGCCTCACCTGGTATGTAATTTCGAGTAGGCGAGAAACGATTAGTTAAACTCGTCTTAAGCCTTCCGCCTACCTAGCGCTTTTTTCCGCGTTTGAGGCCGAGAAGCGAGGAAGTGATAAGGGTGACACTGCCATGCGCATCAAGTGAGCCATCGCCCCTAAGAGCAAGGCTCTGAACTGGCGTGCAGTGTTCTCGTAGCACTGCGTGTACCTATGGGACTTTCAGAGGTGACTCTATTATTCTATTGGTGGGAAGTCTGTAGGGTGGTTCAATGCAGGGCCCTTGAGAAGTTCTGAATGTATCTGATGCGTACATATTGAAATACACCGCTTTGGAAAAGCCGTTTCTTGCCATCTCGGAGTACTATGAAATGGTGTTTCTAATAGTCGTGACGTCTTGGAAGCACTGCACAGCCGTCGTGTGAAGTGTATGTTGTTTTCATNTGAAATGGTGTTTCTAATAGTCGTGACGTCTTGGAAGCACTGCACAGCCGTCGTGTGAAGTGTATGTTGTTTTCATAGATGAGCACATTGGTGGCACGTTCAATAGTTTCGTGTAAAACTGAGTTCTTGAAAGACCCTGCAACGCAGTCGTGGCTCTAGCGCCAGTGAGCTTACTAGTAAGTTGCTTGAGTCAAGTACGAGCTTAGGCTAAGTGGACACTCATAGGAGCGCGTCAGTTCACAAGGCCTTTCCATATAATCCTGATGGTATTTGTAGTGTCGTCATGTAATGACTGTAACTGATAGACGCGGCTTTGGCAGAGGCAGGTTGAACACATACGGAGGTTATTATAACTGTTGTCTTGGGGCGATGCTTTCNATAGACGCGGCTTTGGCAGAGGCAGGTTGAACACATACGGAGGTTATTATAACTGTTGTCTTGGGGCGATGCTTTCAAGGGTCGTTAGAGACAGGAGTCAATGGCGCTACAGTTATTACAGAAGAGCGTTTTAACTTAGTACTTGGTTCCGCGTCCAACGGTTATGCGGAGGAAGGGAAAAGACGCTCGGCACATAAACAACATATTTATCTTAAAATAGAGAACAATACATATACGATTATGTATTTCTTTCTCGTGACTTATAACTATTTAGTAATTGCAATATTTTGCTTCAGCTGTTCTGTGGCGAGCCACTACGACCACCACGCCATTGGCAAGAATTTCAAACACTTTCTGTAATGGCGACTGCAAACTTGATGGCACTGGATAGGAAATAAACTGTGTTCAACTTGTACAACTTCTATATATGTGGGCACCACCTATGTAATTGCAGAAAATTAAAAATTGTTCTTTCCCACAGTTTGTGTTCTTGTCCTCTTTGAAGTCGTTATTTTACTATGTTACATAAATAAAATAATAAACCATTCGTAAAAGTTCTTCTTTACTTCTTTAGCACGTCAGTCTTAATTCATGTTTAAGTGTGCTTGGCAAAGTTTTTTTCTTTAAATTCAAGAAAAGACATTGTTTGGCATTACGCGAAAATGTAACACTTAACAATTTTTGAGAATNGTTTTTTTCTTTAAATTCAAGAAAAGACATTGTTTGGCATTACGCGAAAATGTAACACTTAACAATTTTTGAGAATTGCGAAGATTCGTCCGTTTTTGATTGCATAGACTTCTAGCAGATCATGGAATTTTTCAATATACAACGTCTCATTTTTGCAAGTGACTTAAGAGTTTGAATTGTTTGACGCAAAAAAGGAAAAATATTATTTTTGACACACGATTATAAGGATTGTTAACAGTAAACAGAGCACTTTTTGAAATCCCTGCTTGTATTGCACATTCTGTATCCTTCCACCACATGTAAAATCAATATTCCAATGGGCCTTACCACTTTATATATATATATATATATATATGCGTCGGTAAAGTGAAACTGTGAAATCATTATAAAATAAATATTTTGTAAATTTGATTATTCTTACAGATTTATGCATTAAAAACAGAAAGCAAAAAACATAATTTCATTGTTAATTAATNACAGAAAGCAAAAAACATAATTTCATTGTTAATTAATGCTTTCTTAACTGAACATTAAACCACGGAACTACTCTCCCGCCATCGTTACCAACTTTACTGGACGCAAGCCTGTCGGGCAAAGATACGCTATTCGTGGCAGTGACAGTTTTCAAAGGTGGGTTTCAAAAGTGCTCAGTTAACAGTAAGCAGCCCATACAGAAACTGTGGAAGCAATTTTTTAAAAAGAGTTTCTGGGAAAAGCACCGGACAAGGCGACAGCGCGTCGTAAACCTGGGCGTGGCGTCGCAGTGAGGGACCTCCACATTAAGTATGCCTGCTGCTGAAACAGTCGCTATACAACTACAAGTCACATCGCAGCGAGACGTAAACCTGGGCGTGGCGTCGCAGTGTTATTTATTCGAGAGTAATAGCACCATTATTTTCGCGAAAAGATGCCAACGACTTCCCGCACTCAACAACACTACAGCTCCGATCCACTTTGGTGAGTGGACGGNATTTTCGCGAAAAGATGCCAACGACTTCCCGCACTCAACAACACTACAGCTCCGATCCACTTTGGTGAGTGGACGGTGTTAACTGTCACGCATTGTAGGCATGTGCCCGCGAATCACGGACACTCAGCGTCGGAGTTACCTCATTCTGATTGGCCCAGTCGGGTGAGGAACCGTCTCTCGACAAAGACACGTGGCCAGCAAGCGAAGGTGAACTGCACGAGTGCTATAGGTCACTGCAGTCTAGCCTGTGTATCTCCACCGATCACGTCAGAGCGNCGAAGGTGAACTGCACGAGTGCTATAGGTCACTGCAGTCTAGCCTGTGTATCTCCACCGATCACGTCAGAGCGTACACAACTATGACTGCTCAGGTGTAAGCAGGTGTTTGTTTCTACGTTACCATTTGGCAGTTTGGTTGCAGGTTGTTTACGACCACGCTGTTTTGTTTATTGTTTTTCAGACCACAATTTNCGTTACCATTTGGCAGTTTGGTTGCAGGTTGTTTACGACCACGCTGTTTTGTTTATTGTTTTTCAGACCACAATTTCTAGAATAAGTAACAGACAACGAACTAGACGGTGTCGTGTTATTCCTCTATTTTATTAATTTCATTTAAGTACGAATTTTTACTAAATGGTTTCCAATATAATGTAATTCGGAATGACGCTTTCAANTTTTATTAATTTCATTTAAGTACGAATTTTTACTAAATGGTTTCCAATATAATGTAATTCGGAATGACGCTTTCAAAAATATGTTACAATTTAGAGCTACTTATCGGTTCATTTCCAAACTACATTTTATATAGATGTTGAATATAATTAACATTTATGTTCATATATTTCATTACAAAATACGCACACAGAACTATTCTACATGCTGACTCACGAAGAGTTACCGCCACTCACGGCGTTTATTCCTCGCATTATTTCCAGCAAAATATGCCATATAGATGTGGTTCCTATTCCCAATACTTGCAGAATAATTGGAAACATTTAAAAAATGACGAATAAAATAATAACCCTTTCAGAAGTAAATACGGCGATGTAATATCAGACCGTATTGTATACAGTTGAGAATCACAATTGCGTCTAACAAGTTTACAAAAGATGTTCAANGCGATGTAATATCAGACCGTATTGTATACAGTTGAGAATCACAATTGCGTCTAACAAGTTTACAAAAGATGTTCAACAATGCTTCCGTCTACTTCCATGCACTTGGCCGCACGCTTATGAACCGCTCGTGTTGCTCTACGTAACTGCACATGGCTGTCTCTGATCTCTATAGCGGCCTGCATTATACGCGCAAGTAGTTCCTCACGTGTCTGTGCAGTCCTTTGGTAGACAATACGCTTCAGCCATCCNCGGCCTGCATTATACGCGCAAGTAGTTCCTCACGTGTCTGTGCAGTCCTTTGGTAGACAATACGCTTCAGCCATCCCCACACGCAATAATCTAGGCATTTACAATTTGTCGAATTACTCTGTAAATATAGGGAATATGACCCATATGTATTTGGCACATTTTACTCCAAATGATGTAACAAATAAGCCCTGAGAGTGGCGGTAACTCCTCGTGAATCACCCTGTATACTATTACATGAATACACTTTAGCTATCGAAGAAATTAGTGTAATAAAATATGTGAACCAACTGACGTGGGAAACACCCGATGAAGTCTGCTGTTTCCGTGAGCAGGAATGTCGCTGTAAACACAACTTATCTGCGTGACTCGCGCGGATAACGAGAATGGTTTCTGATTGGTTGTTCTAGTTTCCCGCTTTGTCTGTTTGGCGTTATCGGCATATGTATATGTTAACCAGGCATTATCGACTCCAATGATTAGAATAACACGGATAACGGTTACTAAAAAAAAAAAAACGGCTTGTGGTTGTATCGGGATTTGTGGCTGTATCGACTTTACCGTGAATATGTCTACGTCAGTGGGTAATATTTTCCTTAAGATATGGGGGCCGCTGTGGTGTAGGGGTTAGACTAGTCACCTTCCACGTAGCGAACCGGGTAAGATTCCCGGCAGGATCGCTCCCGGGATCTTCTCATGTAGGAATCGTGCCGGACAATGCCGGGTTTCCTCGGGGATCTCCCGTTTCCCCCGCCCTTGCATTCCGGCGCTGCTCCATACTCACCTCGGTTCACCCTCATCGGCTCCCAAGACCTCGCTGTTAAGAGCCGCCGAAATCCCTTCGCTCGCTCACTCATGTAAGGTATGGAAATGATGGTAAAGAAATCGATCTTTGGATTTTATGGCTAAAATCGACAGATCTAGATGGTATTTATAGTAATCAGCGCGCTAGCACATTGGAGTGGCGAGATGCACTACAAGGCAATTTTCGCATGTCCAAAATGGCCGCCAGTCGTTGAGCCCCCCCCCCTTTTTCTGCTCTCACATGCGCGGCGACAACACAAGGTCATGTTCGCACTGCAGTCGCATTGCAGTCGCACTGCAGTCGCATTGCACCCGAGCGATCGAGAAGACGTTTGTTACAGTCGTGCTTTGTCACAAAGTTATATGGATGAGCCTGCAAACGTTAGTTCCTGGCGCCAAGCGTGTCGGTGTGATATTAACCCGTCCGGTCGCGCGTTAGTTTCTCAGCTCACGAGTGGCAGCGCTGCGCTTGCAATCAGCACTTGGCTTGCGACAAGCGAACATCTCGCTGCCTGCGTGCTCAATGATACTGGCATTCACCACTCATGTCAAAGATATGTACAACATTGTGCACATCATATGAGCCACAAGGAACAATGGGCACTTATGCCTTGCTGTGTCCAGTACCGGCAATTATCATTCATACGCAACGTGTTGGACACGTATTCACGTTACAAATTGTAATTATTCTCATGAGTTGTCTGTGACGATCTTCTTGTTGTTTCGAGCTACATTGCAAGGCGTGTTTGCCAAAGTTCGTAGGACATAATATAAATGCTCTTTTATTTGACGTGCTTCTGGATCCGCTGATTCTAAGCTTCAGTCTATTAGTTCGACTGATAAGCGTGCCAAAATATGATGGGAGGATTTAGCTGCTTGTAAAAATTTAGATTTAAATATAGTTAATTCACGGTTACTTCCAACTTTTCTTAAGCACTACTAAAGTTCCCCTTTCAGGATATTCCTCTGCCTCATGCAAACAAAGCTTAACTAAGTCTAGAAAATTACATTAAAGGAACAACATGCCATATTTGTGCACACTCAGTTCAATAATATTTTGCAAGAGATCTATTTCTTACTAAGCGATACCAACACACCTTTGTATTTTATCCTTGTTTTATCCGTATTAGTTTTAAATTAAATATCATAATTAATAGATTAAGCATAAAAAGATTATCAAGTTAACAAAAAATAATATATTTTCATGTTGAGAAAAGTACAAAACACTTGTAATACGCGAAATATATAGGAATCACCTAGGCACCTGGTACATGGTGTGATTTTCAAAGGATTCGGAAAATGCAACAATACCGTGAACATAGAGAAAGAGAGAGAGATAGAGAGAGAAATAAGGAAAGAAAAATAAGATAGAAATGGAAAGAAAGTGAGAGAAAGGAAGAGAGAGAGAGAGAGAAAGAGAAAGGGAGAGAAAGAGTAGAAAGTGAATTGCCTTTGCGGGGTTCGTGTTCCCACACTACTAAATAATAGTAAATTGTTTAAATTCATGTTCTGGTGAGAAACACAGACTCTCTCTTAATTCGCAGATGCCCACTATTCGAATAAATGGTTAATGTGGTGACATTTTACAGGCCTTTTCAGAAACCTACCGATCTAGTTCGTTCTTAGCGAAATGTTGTTAAGAAATATGGCATATTCTTTTGAAGGTTCCCTCACTGTCATAGGAAAACGAACAAATTTATTTTTTTCTTAAATAGGGAGGTGTATAAGTTTTTTGGCTCTTCAGTGTATAATACTATACACATGAGTGTCTGTGTAAAATGGTTCACACTATGAGGTTAGACAACCTTTGCTCATAAAATGTTGTTGTTGTACTTATTGGAAAACCTTTTACTGCAGTTAAGTTTGGATTGATATAATACCAGTAACCTGACTATGACAATGCAGTGATACAACTTTCGATCAGAAAACTTATCTGGTATGTATACAAGGCCACTGCTATGAAGTAGTGTTATTTAACGCAGCAGTGATCCGGCGCGGACTTTACCACTGACTGCTGACAGTTGACCCACGTCACTTATGTTCGTTTCTCTTGCAATAACGCATAGAATGCAAGAAAACAGTAGTAGTCGTCCATATTACGCACGAAATAACAAAACAGTACGAAATTGATAGCAACTCTATAGATGGGTGGCGATGATTTAAGCACTATTAAATTCTGGCAAGAGTATGTATAAGACACAGTAATGTGGGCTAGGGTGATTTTACTGGTGACAGAGACTGCTTCAGTTCATTTATAGATGAGGACCAGATTACTAGGTTGAGCCATATCAATACTTTTGTCACTAAAGATACTCAGGACACATATCTTCAGAGTCTCATTCAAGCTACTCCCACAGCAAGGAGAAGGACACGTAAAGACGTTTCAGTGTCAAAACCGAAAGCTCATCAGTTTCCATATCACGTGTGTCGTGGTGGTACCCGAATAACATTATGCAAAAGTGCGTTTATTAGATTGCACGGTGTTACTCCAAAAATTGTAGGACGATTTTGCTTATTACTGGTTTCTGGAAATTCCCCAAAAGACAGACGAGAAACATGTGTTGGCTCTCAAACATGCAAGTGTGTTCTTGGCTTTATAGATTCATTTGATATAGAGGAGGTACATTGTTCAAATAACATTACCAAGAAGTACCTACCTGCGAATTTGAATACAAAACTAATGTATGGTATGTTCGTTAAGTACCCAGCTATGAAAGACAATGTTAAGTATACATTTTTGCTGAAGTACTTGCAAGAGAGGTTTAACTTATCATTTGTAAGGCCTCAGGTTGATGTCTGCTTGTTCTGCGAAGAATGAAAACAAACAAACAAATACACAGCTCTCACGTAAATGAGACAGCGAACGTCGCGCCACAGCAGAATTGATCGCTGACGGGCGACGAGCAAGCAAATACTACAAGAAAGTGAAGGAAATAGAAGCTAGATGTTTAAAGAACGATAATGTTGATGGAATAGGGATAGATTACATGCGAAATCTCCCCTTACCAAACACTCCCGTACAGGAGGTATTTTATTATTGGCAGTCGTAGGTTCCTGAATTTTGTGTCCACAACATGAGATCTAAGAAAGCAAGGTGTTACTCATACCATGAAGGGGAAGGGGAAGTCTGTACATTTGTAAGAGATTACCACAATGTATGTGACGGAGAAGGTGACATTTTCTCAGACGACTGCCCGGGGCAGAACAGAAGCCACGCCGTATTGCACTTTCTATCAGTTTTAGCATCCAGTGGCCGATAAAAAAAATGTATTACTTTCAAATAAGGGGTCATTAATTCAATGATTGCGATAGTAACGTCTCTATTGTGAAACGCAAAAATAAGAAAGGATAACAGAATTTATACAGACGATCAGCATATTTAACTGAATGAATAATCATCAACTACCAACATATTATCTGTAAAAAAAATTTAAACTTTTGAT
Source organism: Clitarchus hookeri (assembly GCA_002778355.1). Taxonomy (NCBI): domain Eukaryota; kingdom Metazoa; phylum Arthropoda; class Insecta; order Phasmatodea; family Phasmatidae; genus Clitarchus; species Clitarchus hookeri. The sequence goes on along the minus strand of NQII01007837.1, from coordinate 51,306 downwards.
ATTTTTGGTTTTAAAAAGTCGTGGCCCACCCTTTATAAAAAAATCTGTGCAGTCAGTTTGATCTCTTGGTCAAGATATTGCTCGGAAGGATGAAGTTACTTTCCAAATGTCTAAATATTGTGAATTGCAATATGATTGCGACAATCCAGGAGTGTTGCTGAGTGGATTGATGGACCAGTGTCAGACGACATTCCTTTGTCACGACGTCTTCGTGCCGCCTTGCCAACAGAGAGAGGTTCCCCAGCCTACAGTGCGAGACTGCCTCTCAGTGTACAAACGTCGGTGACATCAAACTATCACTTCAGTATATTTCAGAAGAATACACGCCGTTCTACAATCGACTAGTAAATAACTGGCCAACAACCGAAAAGGACGGAATCCCCGAAGAACCTCTATTTCAAATGTTTAACTTGACAAGAAAGACAGACATTACAAAACATCGACACGTGTTCCTTGCCTCATTTTCCATGCCTCTTAAGTAGAAACGACAAAGAATGGCAATATTTGCATTCCCTTGTGGAAAATAATCAATGTCATGTGGAAAAGGGCACATGTCCAATGCTGAAACTGTGTTTATATATCCAACTTATGGGTATAAAATCAGCAGAACTTGTGCCATTTTATCAATATCTATATTACAGTTATATGGGAATTTTTTCGTTTCTGAATAGTTTAATAGTTATAGAGTGTTTTGTCTCCCCTGAAAAATATGTAATTTTGGAAATGTGTCCTTTTCCAAATTACCAATTCAATTAATATGGATAAAACAGGGATAAAATCGGTGTTTTCGTAATGCCTTGTACGAAATAGTTCTTATGCAAAATTGTATTACACCGAGAGCGCACGAATGCAGTTCGCTGTCACTTTGGTGTGATTTTCCGGACAAGATTAACACATTAAAAGTTCGTAGCGTCTTTTGTTAATGTTTAGTGGCACAGACTACAGGGTGCCTGGGGTTTGAGGGTAAATCACACAATGACTTCATCACGCCTTCATAGTCTGGAACAGGTTTATTCAACGGGACTTTACTTATACATTCCCGGCATTGTTGCGGGAATTTACACATACTTGCTGCCAAGGATTTTCTCACACATTAACGCCCTGCGAGTTCAAGGCCTGAAGGGCTGGTTACGATGTTCAAAGTTCTGGCTACGTTTCTGACACGGTAGGGGCATTAGGTGTCAGGACAGGTCCCTGAGTGACGTCGGGGTTACTTATCTGCACATGTTGCGTGGTAGTTGTTCCGGCAGTTGATGGGTCTGGTGAGCTGGATGGCCCTGGTACAGACCCTCTGAGGTTGGTTTGTTGCACGCAGCTGGCTTCCTCTTGAGCTGGTGCCCTTCGTAGGGGATCATCACTCGCTCCCGTTCTCGGCATAGGGTAGTAACGGACTGTTTACTACCCCACCACGTCCCGGTGAGGGACCCCACGTGGGCGTATGGGTTCCACCCGTCCTTCGCGGATCCGGGTTGCACTGGACAATCCCACTAGCACAACATGGCACTTCTCGGTGAAGTTCACCACTCGACTCCGCCTTCTCGGTGCGTTGCAACTGACTGGCTGGAAACTGACTGACTTATGCAGTAACTGGCTGGCTAACTCGC
>NQII01007837.1:4624-48962 GCA_002778355.1 Clitarchus hookeri | reverse complement strand
TATAGTCGGCACGCGCATCCTTCTCGGCTTGACCTTCCCCTGAGGTGACTGGAAATGACACGTGTCTCTCTAAGTCCCTACACGGGTTATACTGGAGGAGGGGGGGGATGGGGTTGTGGGACAGCGCCGCTCTCATACGCCTAATGCGTCACACATCAAGGTTAAACTTTGTTTGCATGAGGTGGAGGAATATCCTGAAAGTAGTAATTTACCTAGGCTTCAGAAAATGTAAAGTAAACGTGAATTACCTATAGTTAATGTTGGTGATATTGCAGATCTACATTAAATCCATTTAGAGTTTTTCCATTTTCGGGATATTTTTATAATGGTCAGATCAGCTTAGAAGACTAGCATTAAAAAACGTAGAAGGTCTTGTGTGAGAGTACTTTCTTTATGGTGTTATGTCGAATACTACCTAGTGCCACCCAGCTAACGTTCGTTTCCAAAACCCTTAGCTTCAGGAAAATATGCTATAAGTTTGTGTTTCGTTCAGAAGGAAAGCAGTTGATCCATTTTTGCTTCCTACAGATGGCGTTTCAAAATACAGAAGGTACATTTGCGTGAACATTTCAGTTAGTCCGTGTATTTCTTAGGCTATAATGAGTCATTGAGGGCCACTGCTAAAAGTTGTACACTGAACTATGACAAACATTTGTGATTGCCATTCAGCTCTGCATGCTGAAGAAGCGATCTTTGGGCTTGGTGCAATGAGACGAATTTCGAACGACGACTGAGCCAAGATACATGTGTCATATTTAGACGTGAGTTACTGGCTGCTACAGATAAAAGTAAGCTGTTGAATTTGAAGCATAGGCCCGGCTTCGTATAAATAAAAACTCTTTGATTAATGCTTTCCAAGACTAAATTTTTTAGTTGGTAAAAAATAGATTTTGTGGCCCAATAACACATAGATTGACTGGTACTTAAGCTATTTAGTCCTCACTTACATATTTGTTTAATGAATAAACGTTTATTGCCTGCCACGAAATATTTAGTTGGCAGCAACAGCATTCATGTTATCCACAGTAAAACATTTTGCTGCGACTGCAAAATTACATCCGTGATATTCTGCGCATGCGCTCTGGCATATTCGAAGTGGCCACCTTCTGTCTGGCCACGACGCCATATTTGTCTGCGTCAGGTTCTTTGCACGGGATTAACTAATTCATGCGGTATATTCGTAAATACTTATTATCGGATTATATCATTCCTGTATTCCAAGCAAGTAAATGTTACACGCAAATTATTCTAGAAAATTAACTTTCCATGAGGTGAAGTGCGCAAGCCTCACGATGTGTGCCACTTATTACACTGAAGAGCCAAAAAAACTGGTACACCTGCCTAATATCGTGTAAGGCCCCCGCGAACAAACAGAAGTGCCACAAGACGACGTGGCATGAACTCAACTAATGTCTGAAGGTATGCAGGAGGCATTTCACACCATGAATCTTGTGGGGCCCTCTACAAACCCATAGGAGTGCGAGGCAGTGGAGATGTCTTCTGAACAGCACATTGAAAGGCATCCCAGATATGCTCAATAATGTTCATGTCTGGTGATTTACGAGGTCAATGGAACTGTCTAAAGTCAGAAGAGTGTTCCTGGAGCCACTCGGTAGCAACTTTCGACCTGTGGGGTGTCGCATTGTCCTGCTGCAATTGTTTACGTCCGTCGGAATGCACAATCGTCATGAATGGGTGCAGATGATCGGACAGGATGCATTCGTATCTGTCACCTGTCAGAGTCATATATAGACGTATCAGGGGTCCCATTTCACGCCAACTACACACGTCCCATACCATGACAGAGCCTCCTTCAGCTTTAACAGTCCCCTGTTGACATGTAGGGTCCATGGATTCACGAGGATGTCTCCATACCCGTACACATCTATCCGCCCGATACAATTGGAAACGAGACTATCAACAGTCCAATGGCCGTGTTGGCGGGCCCAGGCGAGGCGTAAAGCTTTGTGTCGTGCAGTCAACAACGGTACACGAGTGGGCCTTCGGATCCGAAAGCCCATATCAATGATGATCCGTTGAATAGTTCGCACGCTGGCACTTGTTGATGCCCAGCATTCAAATCTACGCCAATTTAAGAAAGGGTTGCACGTATGTAACGTTTAATGATTCTCGTCAGTCGTCGTTTGTCCCGTTCGTTCACGATATTTTTCCGGCCGCAGCGATGTCGAAGATTTGATGTTTTACCGGATTCCCGATATTCACGGTACACTCGTGAAATGGTCGTACGCGAAAATCCAAATTTTATCGCTACCTCGGAGATGCTATGTCCCATCTCTCGTGCACCGGCTATAACACCACGTTCAAACTCACTTAAATCTTGATAACCTGCCATTGTAGCAGCAGTAACCGATCTAGCAACTTTTCCAGACGCTTATTGTCTTATATAGGCGCTGCCGACAGCATCGCGTTAAACTGATTGGTTCCATACATTTGTTATTCGCATACGCACGTCCAAGGTTCAAATCCCACTCATGATGACTTTGCATTTAGTATTAGATTTTTGTTAGGCCGTACCTGTCTACCAAAGCCCACAACCCGCAAAACACCTTTGTGAAACTCACTCAAAAGTATTGCTGCTAAAGTACCCGGTGCGACAAAGAACACATCATTGCCTATAAACACTCTGAATGTATTGGTGACCACAAACGTCATTTTGTAGTTTCTACTAAATACTGGAATTACAAAAAAAATTAATGGCACCACAAAACATTTTGTCATGTCTATATTGAAAAATAATTTTGTCGTCGCGAACAAAAATGTTTTTTTACTTTCAATGCGCGAGAAACTGCTTGATGGCCGTGAACCCGGAGTCGCTTGTCAAGATTTGGTAGGCTTATAAATAAATAAAAATAAGGTAGTGCTCACTATAGGGAGCAACTGCTTCAATTTCCACGAGGTTCTTCAAGCGCTGTTGATAAACGCAATGCAGAGTTCGTGTTGGTTGTCCCGGAATGGAGAAGGAAAATACAGCAGACGCAGGAACTATGGAGAACTGTACAGGTTTTAAAAGGAATCTGTACAACCTCATGAACATTTGAGCATTTGCTCGTTGAAGTGAGAAAGTAGCTTAGTTTCATTGATTGCCAATCTTGATCAAGGACATCAAGCCGTTGCTTGCGGGGAGGTTTAGGAAAGCTGTTTTTATTAATACGAAGCCGACCAGATGCCTGAAATTCATGAGATCAGGGAAGCGACTTCCTTTTATTTATACCACCCGCTATGAGTGCAGCCGTCCTCTCATTAGCCGTCTGTCATCAAGTGGCAACTTTGACAAGCAATGTTGAAAAACACACCCTAGAGCTGAATAAGATATCCTAGTGATTTTACCCAATGGAAGTTATCCTAATAACTTCCACTGACGTGGAAATAAACGCAGTGCGTATGAGGAATATGTGGAAAATAGATTATAAAGTATCTGTCGGTGACGCTACAAATCATTACGATTGAAATTATTCCAGCGAAACAGCTTTCAATAAACAACAGTCAGATTCGACTGATTTGTAATGCCGGTTGACAATAAATACACCGATTATCGTCTTCACTCAGATCTCCAAGATTAGTTCACTAATTTTTATCAGAACTGGAAATATCTCGTGATAATAATAGCGCAGTGTAAGTTTAGTTTCCCACGAGCCATGCTTTTATAAAAAATATTTTGCGTAAGTTAAAAATATCGCGACCCCATGAAACCTCAGCGAGAGGAAGAGTGACATTACTGAAACAGCGCTCCAGCTGTCTATCAGCTCACGTGTTATTAACCGTTTTGATGACAAAATAACTTTCCAGTTTTTCGACTCGAAAACTTGGGAGCTGCGCATCTGGTGAGCGCTCTCTACACATACTAATGCGACAAAACGTATTTAATGTTTCATTCATAACGTGTATAGCAGCCACGTTTGGCTATTACTGTTACTATATGTTCTTCTCTTTCGCAAAAGTGACAGTGAATTTGTGTAACTCCTGTTTGGAGTGGCCAGGGCGCTTTTCAACATAAATAGAGCTGATTATGAGTACCGTTAAGTGGAGTGAAACTGTTTTGCAGGACTGAGATTCACCGCATGATCAATTTCGAGGCCAGGCACTCAGGTAGGGTGAAAATGATCAGCAGTGGTGAGATTGATAACATGAAAATTCTCCGTACATGTTCAGGTCAGGTACCATATCTGACATTAATATTTATGGAACATTTTCAAGTGATCAATCTCACCTCTGCTAATCAATTTCGCTCCACTTTACAGCACCGTGAACTCCGCTACGTCCAGCTAGCGATGCTCACGAAAATGTCACCCCGATTAGCGAAAAAGTTCATATGAATTGCGTACCAGGTTCTGTCTCTGCGAGCATATCTGCGTTGAGGATTTATCTCGCACAAAGTTTTTCTTACCGAGTTTATATAAATGCTGAAGTGGTTTCATGCAACCTACCTGTCAGTTTTCCCACCCACTAAGCCACGTGGCTCTGTTAGCCAGTGACATCAAACGAATGCAAGTGGTACCAGCACAGTTCCTTTTGTTTTCTACAGTTTGCGTAATAATTTAACAATTAATATAGTTAATTAAGTAATGGACCACCATTTGTGGCACAAAACACATACAACATTACGCAAAAGAAAAACATGTGCAGCTTGACGTATTTGATTAAGGCGAAAATTCATTTTCGTAATGGGATTTGTATTTTTAATCCTTTTTCATCTGCGAGTAACTCTTTGTTGTTATAATTTATGTTGTATCTGAGACGTTATTGTAAATTATGGCAGCAGATTTTCATTAAGTGATATTTGCTAATTGCAGTGTGGTTGAAATATATACAGGCATGGCTATAAGTATTCGTACAATTAATTGTGAATACAGAAACAATGGACAGGCTATCCCTGTCACATTCCGTCGCTTACAGCTGCATATTGCACTCCGAACGTATTGTATGGCGGTTAAATAGTTGGCTGCAGAATGTCAATATAGATCACAAAGGGAAAGAAACGATTGTAGAAACGAGACAGATCATTGTTTTATTATGTCGTAAAAATGAATTATATTCTGAGATTGCAAACATTTTTGAATGAAGTCGTTCGATTGTGCAAAATGTAATCCATCAATTTAAAAAATAGAACAAGATTAGTTCTACATGAACTGGCTGACAAAGAAACAGGACAAGTGGTGAGAATGACCAAGAAAGATTACGTAATCTGCAATATCTGCTTTATGCAAGAACAATTTGGAAAACAACAGCAAGAGCGATAAGACGACTTCAGAGTANGAATGTCAATATAGATCACAAAGGGAAAGAAACGATTGTAGAAACGAGACAGATCATTGTTTTATTATGTCGTAAAAATGAATTATATTCTGAGATTGCAAACATTTTTGAATGAAGTCGTTCGATTGTGCAAAATGTAATCCATCAATTTAAAGAATAGAACATGATTAGTTCTACAGAAACTGGCCGACAAAGAAACAGGGCAAGTGGCGAGAATGACCAAGAAAGCTTACGTAATCTGCAATATCTGCTTTATGCAAGAACAATTTGGAAAACAACAGCAAGAACGATAAGACGACTTCAAAGTTGTACTGGATACAGCGCCAGGGCATCAAGAAAGAAGATCTACATACGCAAGATGGAGATAAAGAAGAGGTTAGCATTAGCAAAGGACTATGTAGGGAAGGATCAGAACTTCTGGGACAGAGTTTTGTTCTCGGATGAGAGTAAAGTTAACATTTTTCACAATTATGGCCGTATTTTGGTATGGAGGAAGCCCAAGACCGAACTTGACATCCAGAACCTGGAAGCTACTCCTAAGCATGGCGATGGTGGTATGGTCTGGGTGAGTATGACTGCATCTGGTGAACGTAACTAGTTTCCGTCAAGGGAAATATGGGCAGATATGGTTATATGGACATACATAAATGAAACTTAAAAAAGAGCATTGAGAAACTGGGTTTAGGAAGCGATTACTACCTCCAGCAAGATAACGTTTCCAAACATACAACAGGAATTGTACGGCTCTGGTTACTTTATAGTACGCCACTCACACACTCGACCTCCAGCACATTCTCCAGATGTCAATCCGACGGAAAATCTGTGGAGTGAGCTAGAGGAAAGAATAAGGAAGCATTACATATTCAATACATCGCAACACGATGACATGATTATACAAGAATGGCGTAGCATAGTGCGCAAATAGCACGTAAGCTTGAGGCTCCATACACAAACGGCTGAGGGAGGTCATTCACAGAAGGCAGGCGTACGAAGTACAAAGAAGAGGAAAACAGAGTTAATATTGTTTTGGAAGATCGATTTTGTGTTATTGTACGAATACTTGTGTCCTACTTAAAATACCTGCAGTTAGAAAGACTATTCCTATATTTCTTAAAGATAGTTATACGTATCATAGTAATATACAGGGGATGGACAAAATAATATGAACACCTTGCAATATAGTATACTTTGTTGCATGTTGGCAACACTGCTTCCGTGTAAATAATGCGACGCGTATGTATTGCACAGTTTACGTGCCAAGTCTTGTAGGTTATATTTCAGTGTATTATACGCTTTGTTCTGCGATGGTTAAAACAAGCTATCGGTGAAATGTGTGATCTCTCAGACTTCGAAAGAGGGCAAATCGTTGGGGCTGGGTAAGCGGGAGCGTCTGTGACGAAAACAGCTGAATTGTTTAACGTTTCACGAGCGACAGTATCCACGGTATACACAGTATACACAAAACATGGTAAAACATCATCGGCGAAGAGGAATAGTAGGCGAAACCCAAAGTTATCTGACAGAGACCGACGAACATTAAAAAGAACTGTGGCCAGACAACCTAAAACTACCGTGGCAAAAGTGACAGCAGAACTCAACACTCACTTGAGTTATACTGTTTCGACAAAAACAGTACGGCGGGAGCTCCACAAAGCTAAGATTCATGGAAGGGCTGCAATTGCGAAAACCTTTATAACGGAAGCCAACGCTAAGCTGCGAAAGCAGTGGTGCCACGATCATAAAACCTGGACACTTGATGATTTGAAGAATGTGGTATGGTTCGATGAATCATCGTTTATATTGTTTCCTACAAACGGCCGGGTTTATGTATGGAAAAACCCAAAAGAAGCCTACGATCCAGACTGCCTGCTTCCTACAGTCAAGCATGGGGGAGGTTCCGTTATGATTTGGGCGGCTATATCGTGGTATTCAGCTGGTCCTCTCATTCACATCACTGGCCGGATTACTGCGAATGAATATCTCGACATCCAAACACTGCCATATTCCAAGATGATAATGCGCCCATACACACAGCCAAAAAGGTTCAGTCTTGGTTTGAGGAGCATCAGAATATCATAAAACAATCGCCAGACATCAACATAATTGAACCGTTATGGGGAGTTTTAGAGCAGTGAGTGAGGAGAAGATTTCCATCTCCAAAATCATTGAAACAATTGGTGGATGTTTCGGTACAAGAATGGGACAACATTCCGTTGGAAACTATTCACAAACTCTACGAATCTATTCCGCGAAGAATTGCAGCTTTTCTAAAAGCAAATGTTGGCCCAACACCTTATTAATTAATAAATATTGTGTATATGTCAGGTGTTCATATTATTTTGTCCATCCATTCTATCTACACGTTACTACAGTTTATTACATTTATATATGCGAGGTGCAATTAGGTTTGTTCCTGGAGCACGTAAAATATATTGTTTATATTTGTTCTTGTGACCATACGAATGCTTCCGTCCTTGTCTGTAAACTTTTATCCACTGGGCGTATTAAGGAGTTGTGACTCATGGTCGAATTCACACATAGCAGAAGACGTTCTTACTTCCGCGTAAGGGTGGGTTGGTNTTTGGAGTTTCGGAGGTAGGTAGGTTTGTAGGTACAATCCATCGTTAATTTTGTTTACAAATATTCATAATCAAATTTCAAGACCGGTCATAAAACATCAATTACTGACACTACATAAAGGATCATTTCACAGAATTTTTTTTCAGTTTGTAAGGTTTCAGTTATATCATATTTTTCCATGTGGGACAAAATGATTAAGTAACGAGGGAAGCTTTGATAACGATTATAGACATTACACTAGCAACGGGAGAAAAAGAAGTTGGAATCTGACATAACTGTTAAGATAATTCCTGTGGCTTGACAAACTGGGTTTTTGAGTATTGAATATAAAAATGAAGTCATGGGAGATGTACATAAATCCAAGATGCGGTGACTTCTTCTTCCTTATCGACAACGAGGTCATTAAAGACGGAGCAAGTTGCTCAGAGAAGACGGCGCAGGTGAGAAATCGGCCGCAGCCTGTGATTTAGGGAAACCATGGAATACAGGGATCCAAACCCGACTTCGTGTCCGAATGTTTACCACTGCGACGCTTCGCTCGGTATTTCTTAGAGTTTTCGAGAACCAGGAGCGAAGAGGGTTGACACATCTAAAGATCCTCAGTAGTGAAAAGAAGAGTCCCGCTTTTGCACGCTTGGGTGCGCAATGCCTTCGTTTATATAATTCTGTTTTTGTAGCCAACACATTTAATTATTATTTCCTTCCTGCACACAATTTTTTTTACGTCCAAAGAAATAGTAGTTTGGGGTGAAGAGTTAGTTTTTTCCCACATGGATAATCAGTAAGACGTTACGCTGGTGGCTCCTGGCCCCTCCTGTGCTCGCTCGTGCTCTCCTAATCCTACTACTGTATTCCATGAAAGAACCACCTAAGTGACACTTGAAAAATCGATTAAATGAATCCCATATAAATACATAGCGTATGACAACCTAAAATGTAGTCTGTTAGATACATTTTGGACGAAGAATAAAGATGTTATAGTGAGATATAGGGCCCACAATTGGAATACCAACACGAGATTTGGATAATTTTTAACCAACTTTATATGTGATTTTCTGTCTGTTTACTGGATTATACACAACTGATATATAGAACTAAGCGATCTCCAAAAGTGAGGTATGGTGTAGGGACCTGAGTTAGAAACCCGAAACTATACAAAATATCAATTCTCATTCGGATTAACAAAAAATTAGCTGCTTCTACCCTGTGATGGCATAAAGTTTCAAGAATGTAAAATATAGGCCAAATATAAGTTTTAGGTATCGGATATATAAATCAGAGTGAGATAAGAGGTTCAAAATTCTATTAATAACCCGAGTTTTGGAAGCCTTTTTAGCGATCTCCATACAATAATTTTTCACTGTCAATATTCATACGTAAGAGATACGAAATCTAAAGCAATCTGTAACTGTTATGTACGGCGTAGGGTCCTGAGTTCAAAGTTCGAAACCGTAGAAAATATTAATTTTCTCGTTGACTTAGAAAAAATCTGACGCTTTTTCCAAGTGATGGGAGAATGTAGATATAGAGCTGTGATGCACGCTGATACCTTAGTTGATGTTCAGATGTTAAGAAGTTAACATCGATTTGGAAGCATTCTCTTGCTATACGGTGAAGACGAATTGCAAATACGAAGGCCTGCCTTTGTCCTCAACGATCATGACTCCGCGACCTGCATCATCGCTACCTGATTCCGGCGACATGAGAGAACCGCCTGTTCTAAGAGTCATTTTATAATGAGGAATCATCTCGACAATGGACACATACAGTTTATGAAAGGTGATGCATTGAAGAACCACACCAAGAACTGCAAGGATTCGTCTTTTGAGAGCGGGCAAGTGTTGCCGCCAGTGCCTTTTGCTGCTTCTATGGGTTCTGATTCCATAGGCGATTATGATAAGACAGTTAATGATAAGGACGGAATGAGTGCAGTAGAGTCGGTTCGCGCGAAATATACCCTTGCAAGACTTTCGTGTGAAATCGATGAACTTTAAAATAAACGGCCATCAGCTCTTAATACTGATGACCATACAACTCCTGCTACAAAGAAAAGTAAATTTAATGTAGAATACAAAATAGGAGGTGAAGATGACCATGAAGACAGCATTGATGAAAATGAACATGAAGACAGTGATGGTGCTGAAGACGATGGTGGTTTTCTCGATGCTCTCACATGTCCCTTTACCGCATTTGCTGCAACGAGCGACATGTAGAATGCAGAAGATGCTGAGAACACTTACTACATATTTCCCGAAGACCCGAATGAACTTGTTGATATACTTAGACATTTGATCGCTTTGCAACATGATGGAGATTTTCGCACATTAACGACATATCTTTCATCATTTGTGAGCTGAAGGTCAAGGATTATATCTCATGATGTGATGAACTGCTTTCTTCAGAAATTTTAATGTGTAAAATAAGAATAAATTTTGTAAATAAAATAAATCTGTTTTAATTTTATTTTTTGTGTGTCTTATCCTTTTATCCTTCATAACTTTGAGCTGGTTCTGTGAGCACCCGACTATTCAAGTAAAGATCCGCATACAGAATATTAATGACGACTAAAGTATCAAAAATTCAAAGATATTGGACTGCACACAAAACATTAATTCAGTCGATATGTACACATTTGGAGACAGTTAGCGAATTAATGTAATTTATATATGTATGGGTGGGGACAGGCGACACACCGAAGCATTTGATCGAAGGATCGAACGAGGGATTGGGCTTGATCGAAGGATTGGTGAGAATTTATAAGGCTTGGCGAGGATTGCAGAAGATTGATGACGATGATTACTGGGGATTGGTGAGGATTGTGGAGGATTACAGAGGATTGCCGAGGAGGATTAGTTAGGATTGCAGAGGAGGATTAAGGGGGAGTATTGCGGAGGATTATGAAGGAGGATGTCTGAGGAGGATTGCTGAGTATTGTTGAGGAGGATTGCTGAGGATTGGTGAGGAGGGTTGCTGAGGATTGTGCAGAATTACAGAGGATTGCCGAGGATAATTGGCGAGGATTGCAGAAGAGGATTGAGGAGTATTGCGGAGGATTATGGAGGAGGATGATTGAGGATTTATGAGGAGAATTGCTGAGGATTAGTGAGGAGGATATCTGAGGATTGGCGAGGGGGATTGCGAATGATTGAGATTGATCTAAGTATTGATGTCTGAGAAGAGTATGAAATATAAGACTATTTATCACCCGAGCTGCCTAGTACAGTTCCAAGTTGTAAAGGCCTAGCATTATTGGTTCGTAAACCATGGACAACTATGTCTATAAAAATATTGGTATTTCCGTGATTCAAACATACTTTGCAGAGGTTAGCATATTTATGCCTACAAAACAGTCGAGGCAGTGAATAATATGTAGATTCTGACAACATGTAATAATTAAACTTCAAGAAACGAGACCAGAAATGAGTGACTGAATGAGAGACTTTCGCATGATTCCACTTTTGTCTGCTTACGATTGCAGCACTAATAAAAATATATGTATTAAATTAAAAAAGGGGTTTTTAATAGGATAATAAATACAGATTTTCGATTTGACATACCCTATATCTGTAAAACAAATGTGACTACCAGAAGCAGACTTATATGTTTGAAGAGTTAGTGGTCATAACTGTCGAGCACCTTTGGGTATGTTCAACAATCTCAGTCGAAGGCTTCCGAGCATCCTCAGAGTCGAGCCGAAGGCTACCGAGCTCGTCCGAGTCTAGCCGAAGATCGCCAGCCACAGCCATACAGCTTCCATTTAAAATACATTGGCCCAGATTCATCATAATACTACGAATTACTGTACGTGGACACACAACATGAATTCAGTACCTTCAAAATATCATATAAGTTACTTTTTACTTGCTTGGTTGTAAGTAGTCAACTTATTAACTAATTTTTCTTTCACTGTATTGTTTATACTTTCACACTGCTCTCACTTTGGTGTTTCTCTTCCTAGCAGGAGCACACTGAGAATACATTCGCAGACTCCGTGAAAACCGACACGTGCAGGCCAAACTCATGTTTCTGCAGCAAGANCAGAAATGAGTGACTGAATGAGAGACTTTCGCATGATTCCACTTTTGTCTGCTTACGATTGCAGCACTAATAAAAATATATGTATTAAATTAAAAAAGGGGTTTTTAATAGGATAATAAATACAGATTTTCGATTTGACATACCCTATATCTGTAAAACAAATGTGACTACCAGAAGCAGACTTATATGTTTGAAGAGTTAGTGGTCATAACTGTCGAGCACCTTTGGGTATGTTCAACAATCTCAGTCGAAGGCTTCCGAGCATCCTCAGAGTCGAGCCGAAGGCTACCGAGCTCGTCCGAGTCTAGCCGAAGATCGCCAGCCACAGCCATACAGCTTCCATTTAAAATACATTGGCCCAGATTCATCATAATACTACGAATTACTGTACGTGGACACACAACATGAATTCAGTACCTTCAAAATATCATATAAGTTACTTTTTACTTGCTTGGTTGTAAGTAGTCAACTTATTAACTAATTTTTCTTTCACTGTATTGTTTATACTTTCACACTGCTCTCACTTTGGTGTTTCTCTTCCTAGCAGGNCTCTCACTTTGGTGTTTCTCTTCCTAGCAGGAGCACACTGAGAATACATTCGCAGACTCCGTGAAAACCGACACGTGCAGGCCAAACTCATGTTTCTGCAGCAAGACTCCTGGAAATATAGTAAACATGACTTTCTCAGATCTCTTGGCATCTCTGTTGTGTACTTCGCCGAAACCTTTCTCCAGAATCTCTCATTTAATTATTAGAAAATGAGCATGTTGACGACTGTGGGTTATGGGTTGGAAGGCTCGTTGACAGATTGCTTATATTTTCCTCGGCGTCCTTGTGTAGGTCTACAGCGGATTTATGTTAAATAAATGCTATTAAATGTTGTAAATGCGGGAAGGAACCGCAAGTCTGCCCGACGCCGACGTTCAGAAATGCTACAGACGCTGTGAGTATTTCAAGATGACAGCAGTGACGAGTCCACATTGTCCTCTTTCCCGAGCCTTTTCCCATCCTCCTGAATAACAACAGGCTCTTGTTGTCTACAGCGCATTACCAGAAATGTTGCACAAACGAAAAGGTTGGAGGACGTGACTCTTAGTGTCTCTCGCAAATGCCAAGAAATAAAAGTTAATGAAATGATTTTTTTTAATAGTTTTAATGAACACGAACGTTAGAAATGTTTGCATTGCAGAAAGCGGAAAAACACATAAATTGCTCTAGAAAATTTTTTAGGTTATTACTCACCAATCTATAGGAAGCCAGAAAGAGAAATATAAAACAGGTACAACACCTCAGTGACAGACAATGCCATGTGCTTTGCTGCCGCGGCGATCTCGTGACTTGTGTTACACCATCTTCTAGATTGTTATGTGTCTGAAACTGTAGTGCGCTCCCTGACACACACTAGGGGTCGCGGTGAGGTGTAGTGGTTAGACCACTCGCCTCCCACCTAAGCGAACCGAATTCGATACCCAGCGGGGTCACCCCTGGATTTTCGCATGTGGCAATCGCGTCGGACGATTCCCTGGACGGCGGGTTGTCTCAGCGATCTCTCGTTTCCCCCGCCCTTTCATTCCAATACTGCTCCATACATTCCTAACTTCACTCTCATCTACTCTCAAGACCTCGATGTTAAGAGCCGCTCAAATACCTTCACTCACTCACTGAAACGCATTAGGCACAGGAGAGAGAGAAAGAGAGAGTCGAGAATCTCTTCGTTCTCTTACAGGTAGGCGCACAGGCATGTGCGTGTAAACTTGCTGCATTTCGTTCCGCACGTAAGTGAGTGAGTGAAGAGATTTGAGCTGCTATGAAAATTAAACCAGGTGTAAATGGAGCAGTGACGGAATGCCAGCGGGGGGGAAACGGGAGATCCTAGTGGAAACCCGCTGACCAGTGGCATTGCTCGGCAACGATGCGCACGTGTGGAAATTCGGGAGCGGCCCCACCAGGAATCTAACTTGGTTCACCTTAGTGGGATACAAGCGTCTACCCGCCACATCACTGCGCCCCCACCCATGCGCGTGAAGGAATGCTTTGAGCAAGTACGCTAGGTTGGTTTCTATGTCGAGTTCTGTAAGTGGTTTAAGATTTCTTTGAGAAACGGTAGCATTGAAACATTTTTGAACGCTACCACAAATGCCAACATTTCCGCCGCCTCCCCCGACGGAAGCGAGAGTAATCCCGGGCCTGCGGCGTTGTAATGCCTTACTAGAGGCCTGGAAAGAGTGGCGATAGAGGGATGGCAACATCATTGGAAGAAGGAGGAACGGTTCTGCTAGGTACGCAACTTCACTTTATTCTTTCTTCAGCAGCCAGAGAGAACTGTGCATTCCATAAGCCACGATGGACGGCAGAATCTTTCTCAACTTGAGCAGCTGCATGGAAACATATGCGTAATAGTCGGGTCCTTTTGCAGGTATTCGTAAGACTTCGAAATTCACCTTTCGATAAAGATTGTGTGTTTCGCTGCTACCACACTGAACACAACTCACAAGGCATGCGATCTGAGTGCAGTGATGTTTGTATTTTCGTACATTAATATAATTCTGCAAATGTCATTTAACTATGGCATCCATATTTTTCTAGAAATGCGAGTGGTCCAGATACCGAGGACGGTTCATCTCTTCTGGAGGTACGACCTTATCTCCTTTTTTTCAATCAACAACATTCGAAATGTTAAAAAATAAATTAAATTACTTGATATCGTATTTCAGCTACCAATCACTTAAGAACAGCGAATCATACGAATACTAAATAAAGCTGCTACCACATTACAATAGCATTATAAACTAAGTATGGCTTCAATCTACAAATATCAAAGCCGCGTCCACGAGCGACTGTCATCACACGCGAAATGGCGACAACAAAACATAATATATCGTACGGTAGTGTGGTTTCATAGTAAGGCCTGTCCGTAAGTTCTACCAGTATGGTTGGTCGGGATTATTCAGAATAATTGGTTGGATTGATTAGAAGAAACATTTGGTAGGGTTTTTGTGTGTTCTGCCAGTAAGGTTTGTAGATGTGGCATTAGAGCTGGTTGCTATGTTTAATTACAATTACGGCATAGGGTCAAGGGATATTTCATAGTAAATTGACCTTCTCCTTAACAACCCGCAGAAACCTAATAAAATAATTGTAAAGGGTTTATATCGATGTTGACTAATCACCGTGAAGATTACAACTTTAAGTTATAACAGCACTACTACTATTTACACATGCTATTCTAGGTGTAACCACTTCTTTGCGTATCATTGCCCACGTAGCAATTTTTGGTTGGACCCACGTTAATCCACCCTTTGTTTGAAGGTTGGGCCAACGTTGGAAAAATAAAGTTGGTTAGACATCAAAATGACTCTCGAAACTGCGTTGGCCCAACATCGTGTAATTAGTTGGATGCCAACGATAATAAGTAATCATTTTGACAACATGCCAACCAATTATCACCTACCAATTTACAACATATGAAAATCTAATATGACAGAAACCCAACCAATAATTAACGTTGTTATAACGTTGTTTATTCGTAGTATTTTGATTGTTTGCTAACTAAAATTGTACGTTGGATAAACTATCAGTTATATTATGCTACACACAACCAACCATTTATATAAGTTGGTATAATCTTAGTCAATACCCAGCAGCAAAATCATATATAATTCCANCTACACACAACCAACCATTTATATAAGTTGGTATAATCTTAGTCAATACCCAGCAGCAAAATCATATATAATTCCAACCAATAAACAACGTTTGGCGAATGTTGGTTATTATTGTTTTAAATAAATTTTACCCATTATCTAAAAAAGTTGAAAATGCTGATTAATTATTTTTCATCACTTCCCAGTCCAAAATTACGTCCCTGAAATCCCACTGGTGGATATCACATTCGAACACACGTCATTTGGATTAGTAGCCCAACGTAGCGAAAACATTTGGACGTTCGCGTACGACCATTTCACGAGTGTACCGTGAATATCGGGAATCCGGTAAAACATCACATCTTCGACATCGCTGCGGCCGGAAATAGATCTGGAAAGAACGAGAAAAACGGCGACTGACAAAAATCATCAAACGTGACAGACATACAACCCTTTCTAAAAATGGCATAGATTGGATTTGTGGACTGCCCTGCATTGCATGATTCATGTTGTGAATTGCCTCCTGCATACCTTCAGACATTAGTCGAGTCCATGCCACGTCGTCTTGCGGCAATCCTGCATGCTCGGTATGGTTTGGAGGGGGGGGGGGCTACACGATATTAGGCAGGTGTACCAGTTTATTTGGTTCTTCAGTGTATCTCAGATGATTAAGTAATTTCACATTAATTAAAATGCAAGAAAGTGGCACTGTTTTCATCCAAAGAGATTGTTCTGTAGATTTACATAAAAATTTAGTTTCCCTACGTTGGACCAACAGAAAAATACATTCATATTACTAAAAGTATGTTTATCAAATTGTTACCAACCAAAAACCAACCATTTAAATGTACAATTGCAATAGGTTATGACGTTTTCTGATTTAGTTACATAATCGTCTGGAGGGTATTAAGTAAGGTTGGAATATTTCCGTGGTAAGAATCTTTTGTTGGCATTTTCCGTTGAGTCAATGCTGTATTAATGTGCGTACTCAAATCCAACATATAGCCAACCTTTCCAACCAAGTGCCAACGTAGGTTNTGATACTTGGCAGATTAGGT
Source organism: Clitarchus hookeri (assembly GCA_002778355.1). NCBI lineage: Eukaryota > Metazoa > Arthropoda > Insecta > Phasmatodea > Phasmatidae > Clitarchus > Clitarchus hookeri. Next base: position 32,368 of record NQII01007837.1, on the reverse strand, counting down.
TGGGTTTTGGTTGGAAATCAATGTTGGCCCAATGCACACACATTTACAACACACCAGCGGGTGTCTTTCACATGTTTATCCAACGTTCCACCAACAAATTAAAAGCATTGCATTCTCTATTATAACAGTTTTTCAAAATTTTAAATATGTATTTTATTTTATGTTTTAACATAAGTTTGATTAAATATATTACGCTGGATTTTGGTTGGCGAACGACATTCGTCCAAAGTCAATTTATGTTTGATTCCTACACAATATTTGCCAACCTTGCCAACCAATTTCCCACGTTGACCTTCCATATGTTGCTACTGGGGATTTTCTGTTTGTTCTAGCTTTTGTTATTTATTGGCATCATTTTCTTGAGTGTGCTAAATAATATCACAAAATATCCATGGTAGAATATTTCGTTGACATATTACACTGAAGAGCCAAAAAAACTGGTACACCTGCCTAATATCGCGTAGGGCCCCCGCGAGCACGCAGAAGTGCCGGAAGACGACGTGGCATGGACTCGACTATTGTCTGAAGGTATGCAGGTGGCAATTAACACCATGAATCCTGCATGGCAGTCCACAAATCCATAGGAGTGCAAGGCGGTGGAGATAGTTTATGAACAGCACGTTGCAAGGCATCCCAGATATTCTCAATAATGTTCATGACTGGTTATTTAGGTGGCCAATGGAAGTGTCTAAAGTCAGAAGAGTGTTACTGGAACCACTCGGTAGNGTATCTGTCACCTGTCAGAGTCGTATCTAGATGTATCAGGGGTCCCATTTCACGCCAACTGCACACGCCCCATACCATGACAGAGCCTCCACCAACTTGAACAGTCCCCTGTTGACATGTAGAGTTNTTCACGCCAACTGCACACGCCCCATACCATGACAGAGCCTCCACCAACTTGAACAGTCCCCTGTTGACATGTAGGGTTCATGAATTCATGAGGTTGTCTCCATACCCGTACACGTCCATCCACCCGATACAATTGGAAACGAGACTCGTCAGACCAGGCAACGTGTTTCCAGTCATCAACAGTCCAATGGCGGTGTTGGCGGTCCCAGGCGAGGTGTTAAGCTTTGTGTCGTGCAGTCAACAACGGTACACGAGTGGGCCTTCGGCTCCGAATGCCCGTATCAATGATGGCATGTTGAATAGTTCGCACGCTGGCACTTTTTAATGCCCCAGCATTGAAATATGCGCCAATTTGAGAAAGGGTTGCACGTCTGTCACGTTTAATGATTCTCGTCAGTCGTCGTTTGTCCCGTTCTTTCACGATATTTTTCCGACCACAGCGATGTCGAAGATGTGATGTTTTACCGGATTCCCGATATTCACGGTACACTCGTGAAATGGTCGTACGCGAAAATACGCATTTTATCGCTACTTCGGAGATGCTATGTCCCATCTCTCGTGCACCGACTATAACACCACGTTCGAACTCACTTAAATCTTGAAAACGTGCCATTGTAGCAGCAGCAACCGATCTAGCAACTTTTCTAGACATTGGTTTTCTTATATAGGTGCTGCCGATCTCATCGCGTTACTCTGATTGGTTCAGTGCCTCTGTTATTTGTATACGCACGCCTATAATTTTTTTTTTGCTCTCGAGTGTACGTTGGGCCAATGTGGTTTTCATATCCGTGTTCCAACCCAACGTTCAGCCAAGCTTTCCAACCAAATTCGAAGCATTGGCCCAACGTAGGTGTTTCTCGGGTAGTTATATGTGGTAACGTTTAACAGTGACGAATATATATATATATATATATATATATATGCGGCTTTTGAAAATATAAGTTTTTTAAGATGAGGTAAGGGAAAAATACATTTACTTGAGTGACTTTGGCCCAAATTTTGTTAATCCTATTTACTGCTCTAACTGTTAGAAATAAACGCGCTTTTTGGTTTGTAGCTTAGTTATACGAGAGCTGCAAGAGAACCAATATGTTAATTTAAATAATTACTTTCAAATTTTGGGCCAAATTCACCCACGAGAGCGAAAGTCTTACGATANATGTTTTACCGGATTCCCGATATTCACGGTACACTCGTGAAATGGTCGTACGCGAAAATACACATTTTATCGCTACTTCGGAGATGCTATGTCCCATCTCTCGTGCACCGACTATAACACCACGTTCGAACTCACTTAAATCTTGATATCCTGCCATTGTAGCAGCAGCAACCGATCTAGCAACTTTTCTAGACATTGGTTTTCTTATATAGGCGCTGCCGATCGCATCGCGTTACTCTGATTGGTTCAGTACCTCTGTTATTTGTATACGCACGCTTATAATTTTTTTTTTGCTCTCGAGTGTACGTTGGGCCAATGTGGTTTTCATATCCGTGTTCCAACCCAACGTTCAGCCAAGCTTTCCAACCAAATTCGAAGCATTGGCCCAACGTAGNTTGGCCCATCGTAGGTGTTTCTCGGGTAGTTATATGTGGTAACGTTTAACAGTAACGAATATATATATATATATGCGGCTTTTGAAAATATAAGTTTTTTAAGATGAGGTAAGGGAAAAATACATTTACTTGAGTGACTTTGGCCCAAATTTTGTTAATCCTATTTACTGCTCTAACTGTTAGAAATAAACGCGCTTTTTGGTTTGTCGCTTAGTTATACGAGAGCTGCAAGAGTACCAATATGTTAATTTAAATAATTACTTTCAAATTTTGGGCCAAATTCACCCACGAGAGCGAAAGTCTTACGATATCTTAGTAGTTATATACGAGTAAAATTCGTTCTGTCAAAGATACTCTGAGTAAAAATAGCTGTTGAGTTCGTTACCACGTCAATTCGAAAGACATTTGAGGATCACTGCAAAGTCATGCAGGTTCGCTCCTGCCTTTACTCTAACGTTGACCTTAGAACTTGTGGTTCGCGGTCCTGCAAGACCTTTATTCAAAGCATGAACTCTGTGGCGCTATATATCTAAAACTGGTGCTTGACTTAAGCTTGAACTGACTCAGTAAATTTACTGCGTTTCGAAATTTGGTCTTTATATGCTTGCATGATGTATCTACTTTCCAACAGCAACCCATGTAGCATTTTTTGGTTGGATCAACGTTAGTCCAACCTTTGTTTGAAGGTTGGGCCAATGTTGGAAAAATAACGTTAGCTGGACATCAAAATGATACTCGGAACTACGTTGGCCCAACATCATGTAATCAGTTGTATGCCAACCATAATCAGTAACATCTTTCACAGCATGCCAAACAATTATTTTATACCAGTTTCCAACATAAGCAAATCAAATATGACAGAAACCCAACCACTAATTAACGTTGTTATTACATTGGTTATTCGTAGTATTTTGATCATTTGCTAACTATAATTCTACTTTGGATAAATTGTCATTTATGGTGTGTTACACACAACCAACTATTTATATAAGTTGGTATAATGTTGGTCAACACCCTGGTAGCAAAATTTCTTTGTGCCAACTTTGGCTCAACTATTGGATGTACCGTTGGGCCAACGTTTTCATATTATCTTGGCCCAACGCCGAAATATCCCTCGGGATTAAGTTGGCCCAAAATGAATTTTATGTTGTTTGCCAAATGAAATACAATGTTGACCCAATGTAATTTTATGTTTTGTTTGCAAACTATTAAAAGTAGTGTCTTTTCTCTTTCAGGAAGGCATTTATACAGTCATTTACCCACAGTTGGCAATGTTTTTCTAAGATGTGTTATTGCATACAAAATGCTAACCAATAAACAACGTTCGGCCAACATTGGTTACCAATGTTTTAAATAAATTTNATACAAAATGCTAACCAATAAACAACGTTCGGCCAACATTGGTTACCAATGTTTTAAATAAATTTTACCAATCAACAAAACATTTCAAAATGTGTTAATTCTCTTATACATCAACACGTCGCACTTTACATTACGAACTGAAAATTCCATGTGAAAATAGAGTTTGAACTCGCGCCCTTTAGAATTAGCAGCCTGATGAGTTATCCACTAAAATACTGCAACTTATGTTACTGATGAAGTAGGCACATATTCATATTCGATATAATGTGTTCTATTTTTTATGTATTTAAGTCAGATTACATAACTATCAAACTTAATTCAAAACGTGCCAGATACAAGATTATATTTTCCAACTAATGATTAATACACAACCAAAGACAGCCAGTTTATATTCAAACAATCTCTGTGCTAAATAATTTGAACCATTNAACTAATGATTAATACACAACCAAAGACAGCCAGTTTATATTCAAACAATCTCTGTGCTAAATAATTTGAACCATTTAGCAAATTAAATAAATTACATATGTGTTAATTTGGAAAAAAAAAATCCTATGATGACATAAGGTCTTCAATACAATGTTGTCCCAACGTAACGAAAAACCAGTTGCCNTTGGAAAAAAAAAATCCTATGATGACATAAGGTCTTCAATACAATGTTGTCCCAACGTAACGAAAAACCAGTTGCCAACTTTTATATTCACAACATTGACTGGACACATGAGGGACAAAACACAGTTTTCTTAAAATTGGCATTTGGTAATACTTTGTATGTTGTGAAAATTAATATGTTTTTCCATTTAAAACGATTATTTTCTTTAGTGAATTTATGTTGGTTGTTTGATGTTGGCCCAACAAAGGTAAAGAGTACATAGGAAACGCAGATGGTAAGTTTTGCGACAAGCAAACAAGGCATAAAGAATGAAGCCAATATTAAATAAGACATGGTTTGTCTGTTGCAAGCATTGCCTTTAAACAACTCTACGAAAATATAGCGTTATTTGATCAGATAAATGCTAATTTTCCTTTGTTGGCATTATGGTGGCTACACAATGATGGACCAACATAAATTAACATACCACATGAAAACAGTGTGTTTTCCGACAAGTAACCAACACATCACCTATGAAGTCAATTATAAATAATACATTGTTTGTGTGCTAAAGATGTTGCTTTTAAACGATCAGAAAATGTTTAGTAATATTTCATTCGAAATATGGCAATTCCCTTTGTTGGCATAATGTTGATTACACAAAGTTGGCTCAACATATATTTAAATACCAAATGCCAATAGTACGTTTTCCAAGTAACTTATACATCACCCATGATGCAAATTTAAAAATAAAACATTGGCCGTGTGTTAAAAAAATTGATTTTAGAGAAAAATAATTTTTTTTGTTAAATTAGGAAAATGGTAATTACCATTGTTTGCATAATGTTTTTTATATAATGTTGGGCCAATTTAACAATTAGTGCCAATTACCAACTGTTGTATTCCCAAAATTTGCATAACATTATACTAACTGATTATATTTTAAAGAGAAAAATCTTAGATGATGAAGTACTTTCATATTAATTAAAATACAAGAAAATGGCACTGTTTTCATTCAAAGAGATTGTTGTGTAGTTTAAGATAAATAATTAGTTGCTCAACGTTGGACCAACAGAAAAATACACTNTTCATTCAAAGAGATTGTTGTGTAGTTTAAGATAAATAATTAGTTGCTCAACGTTGGACCAACAGAAAAATACACTCATATTACTAACAGTATGTTTACCATATTGTTACCAACCAAAAAACAACCATTTAAAATTACAATTGCAATAAGTTATGACATTTTCTGATTTAGTTACATTATTGTCTGGAGGGTATTAAGTAAGGTCGGAACATTTTTGTTGTAGGAAACTTTTGTTGCCATTTTCCGTTTAGTCAACGCTGTATTAATGTGTGTGCACTAATCCAACATATAGCGAACATTGCCAACCAAGTGCCAATGGAGGTTGATACTTGGCAGATTAGGTTGGGTTTTGGTTGGAAATCAATGTTGGCCCAATGCACACACATTTACAACACACCAGCGGGTGTCTTTCACATGTTTATCCAACGTTCCACCAACAAATTAAAAGCATTGCATTCTCTATTTAAACAGTTTTTTAAAATTATTTGATATACATATATGTATTGTATTAAATGTTTTAACATAATTTTTTATAAAATATATTAGGTTAGATTTTGGTTGGCGAACAACATTGACACAGAGTCAATTTATGTTGGATTCCTTCTCAACATTTGCCAAACAATTTACAATGTTCGTTTAATGTCAATTTTATGTTTGATTCCTACACAACATATCGACAACCTTGCCACCCATTTTCCAACGTTGGCCTACGTATGTTGCTACTGGGGAACTGGGGATGAATTACTATAATTTTTTTTCTCTTACCTGACGGGATTTACACTACAAAATTTGCTCGTCGTTCGGTTAAGATACTACTTCAAACACAGCCATTTCTCTTCCGACATGCTCTACACATGAATGACTAAACAAGTTAATCAATGTGTGTATCTGGTACAGTGTATCTGGTACAGTTTCCTAGGGGAAATTTTCCTTTGTGATCTGTCTAAGTTAATTTCATATGCCTTGCAAGGCTCTTTGAACTATCATATACACAAATTTACATTTCTGGAAGTGTCACCGCAGCTATGATAGCTAATTAGTGGATATTAGTTACCTACACTTGTTTCCTGATTCCTATGAGACTACCCGCTTCTGCGTTATGTAAGGAAATAATAAACATTTAAATAAACCAAACCAATGTGTGAATTCCGTCGGCGAACTCGCCCTCATAAACAAATAACAAATACATTATTATTAAGAAAATCACCTGGATATTCTAGTAGCTTGAGATGCGTAGGGTACTAATGCAGTATGCAAAAAAGCTGACCTAAATCGGTTTATATGAGATAAGCTAAATATTGCAACCTTTTATTTCAATGCGAATATCTGATTAAATTAGAATATGTGAATGTTGATATGGATGACTATGAGGTAGAGGAATGGATGTGGTGTGCATGTCAGTGCACATATTATGTTAACCAAAACAAATGTTCAAATTAATGTAGAGGTCATGCAAATTAATGAATACAAATGAATGTAGATGGGGTGCAAAATTAATTCAAGTAGCATCCAAGCAATTGTAAGGCACATGTAAATGATGAAAGTGGATGGGATGCAAATTAAAGTGGATGGGATGCAAATGAAAGGGGATGGAATGCAGATGAAAGTGGATGAGATGTAAATGAAGGTGGATGGGATGCAAGTGAAAGTGAATGGGCTGCAAATTAAAGCGAATGGGATGCAAATTAAAGTGGATGGGATGCGAATGAATGCAAATAGAATGGAAGTAAATATAAGTCATATGCAAATGAATGCTGATAGGATGGAAACATGAATCATATGGGGTGTAAATGAATGCATATGGGGTGCAGATGGAACACGAATGAATGCAATTGGGATGTGATTTAATTTAGTCTATTGCAAGTGAATGCAGATGTAATTCAAATTAATGTAAGATATTTCATGCAAAGGGTATGCAAATGCATATATGTGGAATACAAACGAATGTTAGGCATACTGAAATAAGTTTAAGCAGGTTCATATCTAGGCTTTTCTTCGCCCAGGGCAGAAATTGTGATTTACGCTCCCTCCCCCACGAAAAATCACTAGACTAACCGAGTAATAAAGATCTCCGTTGAAAATAAGATTGTTGATAAAGAGCAAAATTCTCAATATTACTAGATATTGTATAATTATATTTTCTTTTCTCTCGTTTGCCTTTTATCTAACAGTTTTTGTAGTCTAAAAAAAATTCGACCCATCCGGCGTCCCCTCTAATCCGGCGCCCGGAACTGGCTGCCTGCCCCACCCCTGCTCACGCCCTAGATTCGTCCCTGAGTGTAGGTGGGATGCAAATGAATGTAAGGCCAATGCAAATGAATATGGATGGGATATAGGTGAATGTATATGAGATGTAATTCAATATACGAGGGCTGATTCAGAAGTCATGGCAACTGTTATTTATCTCCCGAAAAAAATCCAACACAGGAAATGTACAATGTACAGTTTAAAGTGTATGACACGTGCGTTTCAAATGTGGCACCACATGGGGTATGGACGAGAAATGTCCGGCAAGGAACAAAGACAAACATGGCTGCTTGAAATCACAGTTTAATTGATTTATTCTCGTACATTCTCTATACACACATTGGAACGGTAACGTATCGTACGTGTATGAACTGTTTATGACATCCTTCAAAATAGCCTCCGAGGTTGTCCACGGTTCGTTGCCAGTGATGAGGTAGACGGGAAATACCATCGGCTGCANGAGATGAGGTAGACGGGAAATTCCATCGGCTGCATGAGATCCGTCAATGTGCGCTATCTCTCGTCGAAATGCTGTGACGGTGTCTTGTTTGTTGGCAAAGCGTTTACCACACAATGGCCTCTTCACTTTGNGTGATGAGGTAGACGGGAAATACCATCGGCTGCACGAGATCCGTCAATGTGCGTTATCTCTCGTCGAAATGCTGTGACGGTGTCTTGTTTGTTGGCAAAGCGTTTACCACACAATGGCCTCTTCACTTTGGGAATGAGATCGTAGTCACACAGACTAAGATAGGGTGAATAGGGAGGGTGTGGCCACACCTTGCATCCCCAACGCCGTAAACAACTTGTAACACTACCTGCTGTATGACGCCTTGCGTTGTCATGTAAGACTATGGCGTTGCCCAACAGTTCAGGACGTTTCTGTCTCACTGCACGACGAAGATGATACCGCAGAAACCACAGCTAGTACTGTGCGTTTACAGTACAGCCCTCACGAACTGGATGACCCGCAAAAAACCTCTACTTTCATATGCCAAAATGATTAGGTTTGTGGGTGATTCAGGATGACAACATTCATTGGACTGTCTACGTCGCTTCAATTCGGGTTCGTGTGCTCGTGCCCATGTTTCATCGATTGCAATGATGCGGTTCAGTATTCCATAAACTTCCGGTGAAAGCGTTCCATATTGGTACCACATGCCTCCTTTCGGGTCCACTTCTCTACCTCAGTTAAGTGATGTGGCACCCACTTGGCACAAATCTTCCGTACATTTAAGTCACGCTGTAGGATTTGGTGCACTGACGACGCAGGAATACCTGTATGCTGGGATAATTCCATAACAGTCCGGCGAGTGTCGTCCATTAGGCACTGATCGACCACAGCCACTCGTACGTCGTGGTCTGCTGACACAGCACGTCCACTGCGAGGTAGGTCAGCTGTTGACTCTCTTCCCTGTTTNAGAGTCCAGCGAGTGTCGTCCATTAGGCACTGATCGACCACAGCCACTCGTACGTCGTGGTCTACTAACACAGCACGTCCACTGCGAGGTAGGTCGGCTGTTGACTCTCTTCCCTGTTTGAAGGCCTCTACCCACCTTGCCACTGCACGATAGGGTATAGCGTGATTACCCAATGCTTCCAGTAGCTCTGCATGACATTCGCGTGCATTGTGGCCGCGGCGTACGGCTATTTTGATGTACGCATGCTGTTCTACTTTGGTTACGTCCATTTCGCACCGCTGCCATCCGATAACTGACATGGGGAACGTGCTGATGGCCGGACGGATGTACTCATATTCCATCTGACGGCAACATCAGTTCGACGTGGGTTAGCACACATTGACGAACCGTGGACAACCTCGAAGACTACTTCAAAGGATCTTAAACAGCTCGTACACGTACGATACGTTACCGTTCCAATGTGTGTATAGGGAATGTATGAGAATAAATCAATGTAACGGTGATTTCAAGCAGCCATGTTTATCTATGTTGCTTGCCGGGCATTCCTGCATCCATACCCTATGTGGTGTCACCTTTAAAGCATACTGTTAGCACACTTTCACCTGTGCATAGTGCATTGCCTGTGTTGGATCATTTTCGGGAGATAAAAAATAGTTGCCATGACTTCTGAATCGGTCTTCGTAAGTTGTATGTAAATGTATGTTGGTGGAGTGCGAATGAATACAGGTGATGTGCATTAGAAAGTGAAGTGTATTCAGATTTACATATGAAAAATTATAGTTAGTAAATCACAGAACGTAGTCTTACAACTGCTCTGCGAATGGCTAGTTAGGTAAATTTGATGTCTTTATTATTAAAATTAATAACTATAATTAATATGTTGTCTGAAGGATAAGAATGAAGAAAGAAAAAGAGATTATACTAGAGCTATACATTTTCTAAACCCAGCCAAGATGGCGCCTGCTTCCTGGCCCCGATCACTGTGTTATGTCGTGATGAATTTGTTAAGACTTGGCCTCGCTGTGTTGAGGTGAAGGATATGTGTCATGGCAAAACTATGTCTATGAAAAATTTGTACACTTACAAGAAATCCAATCACAAAAAAGATTAGATATTGTTATATGGTCGTCAGCTTTTATCTTACAACTGTCTAAGACTTACGCAACGTAAAGTCATAAATAAGATACGACAATTTCTGGAGTTGAACATATGTGAATTATATGTGCACGAGGCTCTTTGTCTCTGGTGTTACAACCCCTGTGTGACAAAATGATCGACTTGTCGAGACGTGGCCTCGTTGTGTTATGGGGAAATAATTTCTTAGATGTCTATGATTATAAATAATTTTGACTAAAACGAGATAAGTCATTTATTAAATATGTAAATTTTATTCAAGGTATTTTAAGGTGGGTGACAGCAGAATCAGAGTAATTAGTGAAGCAAACTGAGGCGATTTATTTCTCTAATTGGGACTTGACAGCACTGTGGCCCAGTCACCACCAGCAGAATNGAGGCGATTTATTTCTCTAATTGGGACTTGACAGCACTGTGGCCCAGTCACCACCAGCAGAATGATTACTAAAAATGAAATTATGTCGACAGGGACGAGTGTCCTGAAAACTTTGAATGGATCATGACCTAATGTGCACAGCACCAGTGCCATCTAGGAGTTACACGTAGAAAACAAACGACAGTAGAAGACAAAATTATACTCTACATCAGATGAAAACAAGATGGTGGCCGAAAGCATACAACAAAAAGAAAGGCCAAAACAAGATGGTGACCAAGCCGACGCGAGAAAATTATAATAATGCCAGCCTAAAGCTGGGTTTACAATAAAACAAATTATGTGCTAACAATTGTAGTAACCGCGATTCCCGTACATGGAATTACGTCTTCTCGATTTACAATTCCCAATCCCCATGATAATTCTTAATTCCAGCCAATGAACTACAAGCCTGTCCTGTTTAGTTTTGTTCCTGACCTAACATCGTGCAACAAAATCATATTTAAGCCGAGCTTACTTTAATGCAGGCATTTAATAGCAAAGAAACTTAATTTTGTGAACAAATATAATCATAAACATATGCATGCACGTGCCTTTAAAATGTTCCTTATACATACATTACTGCAAATAAAATTTTCCGCCAGAAACACCGACGGCCCTGTTCTGATTGGTCGTCGCCTCACAAGTTTTACTTAATATATAAAATATAACTGTTTATATTAACGCCTAAGGAAATCTCAACAATGAACACGACCTGCCAAGGTCCATGAGAATCCAGTAAATAAGATAACATTTTTCCAGTTCCTTTGTACACATCATAACGCATAATTTAATGCTTAAAGTTTATTTTGTAAACCCATCTTAAAAATAGCCTTGGCTCCGCCTATCCCAGTGAAAGCGAGAGACAGACCGACTCGCAAAGCAGCCACCCCACCAACACAGGCATCTGGCAAAGTGGCAAGTGGACGCAGTGTTGCCACATGCAGTGTCGTGTGCGGAAAGCTGTTTGAGATAATACGTAATAACCCAGGGTACATGGGTTGTAAATGGAATATGTTGCAGTCACAAAGCAGAGATTTTGTAACTTACTGTGTGTGCGCAAGTGCTTCGAATGCAAGAAGACAAACTATTTGTGCATTTCTTGCNGGCGTACGGCTATTTTGATGTGCAAATACTGTTCTACTTTGGTTACGTCCATTTCGCACCGCTGCCATCCGACAACTGACATGGGGAACGTGCTGATGGCCGGACGGATGTACTCATATTCCATCTGACGGCAACAGCAGTTCGACGTGGGTTAGCACACATTGACGAACCGTGGACAACCTCGGAGACTACTTCAAAAGATTTTAAACAGCTTGTACACATACCGTACGCACCAGTTCCAATGTGTGTATACAGAATGCATGAGAATAAATCAATGAAACGGTGATTTCAAGCAGCCATGTTTATCTATGTTGCCTGCCGGGCATTCCTGCATCCGTACCCTATGTGATGTCACCTTTAAAGCATACTGTTAGCACACTTTCACCTGTGTATAGTGCATTGCCTGTGTTGGATTTTTTTCGGGAGATAAATAACAGTTGCCATGACTTCTGAAGCGGCCTTCGTAAGATGTATGTAAATGTATGTTGGTGGAATGCGAATGAATACAGGTGATGTGCATTAGAAAGCAAAGTGTATTCAGATTTACATATGCAAAATTATAGTTAGTAAATCACAGAACATAGTCTTACAACTGATCTGCGAATGGCTAGTTAGGTAAATTTGATGTCTTATTATTAAAATAAATAAGCTTAATTAATATGGTGTCTGAAGGATAAGAATGAAGAAAGCAAAAGAGATTTTACTAGAGCTATACATTTTCTAAACCCAGCCAAGATGGCACCTGCTTCCTGGCCCCGATCACTGTGTTATGTCGTGATGAATTTGTTAAGACTAGGCCTCGCTGTGTCGAGGTGAAGGATATGTGTCATGGCAAAACTATGTCTATGAAAAATGTGTACACTTACAAGAAATCTAATGACAAAAAATATCAGAAATTGCTATATGGTCGTCAGTTTTTATCTTACAACTGTCTAAGACCTACGTAATGTAAAGTCATATATAAAATATGACAATTTCCTACTGGAGTTAAACATATGTGAATTATATGTGCACGAAGCTCTTTGTCTCTGATGTTACAATCCCTGTGTGACAACATGATCGACTTGTCGAGACATGGCCTCGTTGTGTTATGGGGAAATAATTTTTTAGATGTCTATGATTATAAATAATTTTGACTAAAACGAGATAAGTTAATTATTAAATATGTACATTTTATTTAAGGTATTTTAAGGTGGGTGACAGCCGAATCGGAGTAATTGGTGAAGCAAACTGAGGCGATTTATTTCTCTAATTGGGACTTGACAGCACTGTGGCCCAGTCACCACCAGCAGAATGATTACTAAAAATTAAATTACATCGACAGGGACGAGTGTCCTGAAAACTTAGAATGAATCATGACCTAATGCGCACAACACCAGTGCCATCTAGGAGTCACGCGTAGAAAACCAACGACAGTCGAAGACAAGATGATATTCTACATCAGATGAAAACAAGATGGTGGCCGACAGCAAACAACATAAAGAAAGGCCAAAACAAGATGGTGAACAGAAACATGATGGTGACCAAGCCGATGCGAGGAAATTATAATAATGCCAGCCTAAAGCTGGGTTTACAATAAAACAAATTATATGCTAACAATTGTAGTAACCGCGATTCTCGTACATGGAATTACGTCTTCTGGATTTACAATTCCCAATTCCCATGATAATTCTTAAGTCCAGCCAATGAACTACAAGCCTGTGCTGTTTAGTTTTCTTGCTGACCTAACCTCGTGCAACAAAATCATATTTAAGCTGAGCTTACTTTAATGCAGGCATTTAATAGCAAAGAAACATAATTTTGTGAGCAAAAATAATCATAAACATATGCATATACGTACCTTTAAAATGTTCCTTATACACACATTACTGCAAATAAAATTTTCCGCCAAAAACACCGACGGCCCTGTTCTGATTGGTCGTCGCCTCACAAGTTTTACTTAATATATAAAATATAACTGTTTATATTAACGCCTAAGGAAATCTCAACAATGAACACGACCTGCCAAGGTCCATGAGAATCCAGTAAATAAGATAACATGTTTTCAGTTCCTTTGTACACATCATAACGCATAATTTAATGCTTAAAGTTTATTTTGTAAACCCATCTTAAAAATAGCCTTGGCTCCGCCTATCCCAGTGAAAGCGAGAGACAGACCGACTCGCAAAGCAGCCACCCCACCAACACAGGCATCTGGCAAAGTGGCAAGTGGACGCAGTGTTGCCACATGCAGTGTCGTGTGCGGAAAGCTGTTTGAGATAATACGTAATAACCCAGGGTACATGGGTTGTAAATGGAATATGTTGCAGTCACAAATCAGAGATTTTGTAACTTACTGTGTGTGCGCAAGTGCTTCGAATGCAAGAAGACAAACTATTTGTGCATTTCTTGCTATAATAAGTAAAATATATTTTCCCTGTTATTGCTGTCGCTTATCTATATCACACTTTTCTCGTGATACTTTATGGAATAACTATAACTGATTTAATTAGGTTTCTAAAATAAAATATTCCATCCATTTCTTTAATATTGCGTATTGTATTATCACATATTTGTTATTTCCGAGCTCATTTTAGAGTAGAGAGGCGTGAATACCTACTATACACATTGTATTCGTATNTCTCGTGATACTGTATGAAATAACTATAACTGATTTAATTAGGTTTCTAAAATAAAATATTCCATCCATTTCTTTAATATTGCGCACTGTATCATCACATATTTGTTATTTCCGAGCTCATTTTAGAGTAGAGAGGCGTGAATACCTACTATACACATTGTATTCGTATCTTGTATTTCACTGTTTATTCACATAAGTTATGTTTATCTGGTGTTCTACAAAACAGTGTGTGGTTTGAATGTTACAGAATAAATGTCATTTACATAACACAGTAAATAACGCCAGTTGGAGAGATTTTGAAGTCGCAAGTAAATATTACCCAGAGCTGCGTACGGAGCAGGGCGAGGGTTTGAAATGTGGGCTCAGTGAGCTAAGTGGCTTAAACTAGAGGGAAGGGGTGACTTCGGAGAGTATTGTAGTTATGTATTGTTCTCGTTAAATGTGGCAACACCGCCTGTGTGTCGAAGATCACCCACCACACCCCTTTCGTCCAACTGTCTGGAAAGAAGGACGAGGCATTGACAGTGCTCACAAGTCCTAGGTCACAGCAGTGTTGCTACAATAATCGATAGGCAACAGCATTCTTGGTGGACAACTCCATAATTAAAGATAACAAGTTACTAAACTGCTTTTAGTAGCAAAAAACTGAATCATAGATCATAGCGAGTAGTCGTCAGTGCCCCTGGCAATGAATGACAGAATAAAAGGTGACAGCAAGTAATCAACAACCCCCATAGTGACTAATGGCGGAGACAAATAACACAAAAAAAAAAAAACTAAAAATTATGGCTTACAGTAGAAAATAAAACAAAGTGACGGTATACAGGAGACAAAAACAAGATGGCAGTCAAGATGATGTAAGTAATTAGGAAACAAAATGGTGGTCAGAAAGAAAAGTCAAATGAAAACAAAGTTTAGGCAAAAGCGAGATGACAGTCGAGCAGAAGTGAGCATTTAGGAAAAAATAATGGCTTACAGCAGACGAAAACGAATGATAAACAGAATCAGAGGTGTTCGTCAAAAGTCAAGGTCAAGGTCGAATATCATCATCCAAAATGGCTGCCACGGCATTACCCAAGATGGCTATCACCTGCTTCTCTGAATGCCTCTCCAGGTCATGTTTTTTAAATAATAAGAATGAATGTCGAATATTTATTTGTACACTGCTTCTGTTTAATCATGTGTTCACATTATTGACACAAAAGAATATGCCGGAAATGGATGCATGAGGAAAATGGCTGATACATGTGTCATTTTCATGCTTGGTGGTATCTTTTAAGAGTGGAGTTAGCTGGTTGGGTCTTTTTAAATTAATCGAAGATGCCCGAAGTGTTACGTAAATAACAGAATAATAACAATAAAATTAGCGGGATATTTTTGCAGGTTCAGATGTGAATTTAGGTAATTTAGACAGAAATCCTTTTTTAGCAGTTTCCGAGGAAGATTTCGGAAACTAGAAGGGGAAAACGATATTTTTAAAATGCAGAGATGTCATTCAAGATAGCGGATAGAGATCAAGGACGACACCGAATGTGACGTCATCCAAGATGGCGACTAGAGGTCAAGGACCCAATTAACAGTGATGGCATTAAATATGGCGGCGGCTTGCTGACTCCCACCCCGGGCCCCGTTGCCCTAGGACCTACTAAAACAAATGACTAACATGCACATCAGTGGTTTATTCGGGATCCCAGCTTGGAAACTTGCGGTCTGAGTGTAACAACTTAGCGACTCTAAACAGGAAATTCGCCGCCACGTTATATAATCCAGGTAAGTTCGCGCAATAAGTCGGTGAGTGTAGAGTATTGCACGGGAATTACTTCAATGTAAAAAAAAAACTTATTTTATTAAATGTTCTTCGTTGCTCAAGAAAGGGTGGTAGCTGCTTCATTGCTGGCAGATTAGTTTCGTGTAACAATACGGTTGGATTGGGTTATTACGTCCCATGGTTGCCCACAGAAATGCGATGGGGCAGCCATATTATCGAGTGTTCTGAATCTCTTGGCGAGCGACTCAGCTCAAACATCACCGGTTATGCCTCCTTGCCACTTGACGATTGCAGCCACCTAAAACTCGACGAAGGTCTATCTTGACACCACGCGCCAGTGATTGCTGTACAGTTCATTCGAAGATGCGAGGTAAAGAGAAGGCGTTGCTCCAGTGTGAAGCGAGGTTGACGCAGTGACACGTTATGGGCTGCTACTACGTGGGGTTTCTGCCCCACATGAGAGGCATACTCTCTCTACCGACCAGGCGGAAGAGTGGACGAGGAGAGGTGAATTGGGAGCACTCCGAGGAAACCCTTACGCAATTTACAGTCCATCACAACGGCCCTATGAAAATTCCCAATTAAAATGTTTCATGTACTCTGTGAAGAGGGGAAGGAGTGGCTGAGAAGTGGTTGACATCGAATCGGGAGATCTCGAAGAGGAGCGTACGGTGATTTTGATAACTTGGCCAGCTGTGGGTAGTTGGGAAGGCGTCTCTTCCAATTATCACATTAAAATTTTTTATTTTTTTTCATTTAGGTTATATGAATTAGAAACCAGTAAACTGGTTAGTTTAGCCAGTATATTATGTGACTTGTTCCGTTAACTTTTATGTCTTGAGTGGGAGAGACTAATAACCGCGATGAAAAATACTTAACTCTTCCCAATTCCTAGCAGTTTGCAAATGGTGCTCGTCAATACCTTACTGAAAATTTTCTCTGAAAAAATGGCAAGGAAAAGGAGAACCAGATTCTTGGCCAGCTCATTCACTTGATCTGAACTCACTTAATTTTTTTGTATAGAATTTTTGTTATATCTTTCCGTGTGCTTTACGTAGGCTTATTTGTTACCTACTCATATAACATATCAGTTACAAAGGTGCATTTATGAAGTTGCGAGTCAGTGAAGAGATTTGGGCGGCTCTTAACAGCGAGGTCTTGAGAGCCGACGAGGGTTATTGAGGTCAGTATGGAGCGGCGCCGAAACGAATGGCGGGGGGCAATGGGAGTTCCCCGAGAAAACCCGCCGACCATCGGCATCGTCCGGAACGATTCGTACATACAAAAATCCGGGAGTGACCCGGCCGGGGATTAAACCCGGTTCGGTTAGGTGGGAGGGGAGCAGGCTGACCGCTCGGCCACCGCGGCCCCCTAATGAAGTTGTAGTTGTCCATATATGTAACTGGCGTGTTGTCCTATATGCATACGCGTTTAATTTCACAAAACAAACACGGCGGTGTTAAGTGGAGCCTTTGCAGCCAGAGGACAGCTGGAGTTTCCGCACAAGCTGACTCGCTGCAGGAACAGGAGTGGAATATCAACGAGCAGCTGGATGCCCGGACTGAGCTAGTGAAGCCGCTGTTATGTACGTTTCCGTGGAAACATCTCTGCCACGCATTGCCATCTCGCTCGCCCCTCCACCCCCTGTTCCTCTCGCTCCCTGACCTGGCGTCCTGCTGTGCCGCACCACACACTGCTTCTGAATAACTGCCATTCCCAGTNCGTTCCTCTCGCTCCCTGACCTGGCGTCCTGCTGTGCCGCACCACACACTGCTTCTGAATAACTGCCATTCCCAGTCATTACGTTCACGTTTATTTAGATTCAGTATCAACGTACTTCACGTTCAGGCATTACAATCATGTTTCCTTTATCCTTAAAAATAAATAAATTTTGAAAGCGAATTCTTTTTCATTGTAAGTTTTTATATTTGGTTTTTTGCTCTGTAATAGGACAATTACTAGAGTACCTCATACATTTGTGCAAAATTTAGTATAATTTACATTGAATATATAATTTGCGTTATTAATTTNATTACTAGAGTACCTCATACATTTGTGCAAAATTTAGTATAATTTACATTGAATATATAATTTGCGTTATTAATTTCTTCATGAAATGCAGACGCCAGAAAATTTAAGTCCTATGACCAGAAAACTTTCGATAATTTTCAAACAGAACGTTCTATTGCAATTGTAAGTTATATTACTTAGATACATACATGTGCAGATGCACGCATACATATATCCCTGCATGCATTAATTATTACATACATGCATGCATGTAAAAACGCATTCAAACATCCGTGCGTACATACATGCATACGTACATCCATNTAATTATTACATACATGCATGCATGTAAAAACGCATTCAAACATCCGTGCGTACATACATGCATACGTACATCCATGCATGAGTGCCTTCATGCATGCATACATCCGTGCACGGCTACATACAGCTATACCGGATGTACCAAATTAATATAAACACTCTTTGTATTAAATTAACAGAGCAACTAATTACAATAAAAATGTATGCTTTGTTGCAAGGGGACGGGGGGCTGGAGACGAAGCATCACCCGGCCACCATTTTGTATGTGGGTAACCTTGACCTTATGACCTTGATCTAGGGATAACCTCAAACCAAAATAACAATAAATTAAAGCAAATAAATACTATATATATATATATATATATATAAGGTTTCAATACATTTCAAATTGTTTTATTAATTTAAAAAAATAAAAAACAATTAAATAATTACTGAAGGAGGTCCGGGGTTTGAAACAAAAATGGCGATTGGAGCGATTAGCGACTGTTCTCCTGGCATGACGACCAACAGATGACAGACACTCACTGCCAATTGAACAACATTTTATTTGCTGTTTAGTCTGCTCCTCGTCCACCCAACCACTATATTCAATTGGCTATCTAGCTGCCCCCACCCACCCAACTATCCACCTCCAACGAATTAAATTTGCACCAAGTATGTNTATTCAATTGGCTATCTAGCTGCCCCCACCCACCCAACTATCCACCTCCAACGAATTAAATTTGCACCAAGTATGTTTTTCGAATTTCGATCAATATTATATCGTCTGTAGACAATAGTGGTAAGATATCTGTGTGTTGTGGTCTTGTCTGTGAGTGTACCTGTTCCAGATCTCGCTGTTCCTACTACAGGACAGCTTGCCCCATCTACAGAGCAAATCAGTAATATCGGGATTGTTCCTACAACAAAAACAACAGTCATAAACTAACAGAACATTCAGATACTGTTACAGAAGTTTGGTGTTGCTACCATGAAACCAGATTACATTGCTGTTCGGTTGTCACATCTCTGCTATTTTTTTTCAGTGTGTGCAAAATAAACAAAACCCTTACGACTGCGTAAGCAGTTCGTAACAAAAAACTTTGTAACTTTTTTGTAAGCTTAAGTATCTCATCGGATAAGCAGGTCCAAGCNACTGCGTAAGCAGTTCGTAACAAAAAACTTTGTAACTTTTTTGTAAGCTTAAGTATCTCATCGGATAAGCAGGTCCATATTCATACGTATCCGTAGGGCATGATTATATGCAAATCACATGAATATATGCAAGTGTATTATACAGCTTGCAGAAACGGCCGGATATACTAGTATGGGCTCTTCACGGTAAAGTGAGCACTTTTCAAAGCTCAGCTGAATAACTACTTTTCTTCGCATTTTGTATCATTCCGCCACATATAAAATAAGTTTTACCATGGGCTTGATGGCTTTCTTCATGAGCCAACCAAGTGAAAATGCGAAAGTTTTGGGACACTAAATGTGTTACTATAGTGCATTCATGGTTACTTCCAACTTTTCTGAAGTCCTGCTAAAGTTCTACTTTCAGGGTATTCATCCGCGTCATACACAGTAAGCTTAACTATGTCTAGAAAACTACACCAAAGGGACAACGCCTCGCATTCGTGCGCACTCAGTTGAATAATATTTTGCGTCGGAATTATTTATTACTAGGCGTTACCAGCCATTATCCGTATTAAATACAAATAAAACAACATAGTTTATGAATAAAATGTGATAAAATGTTTAGTTTAACAGAAAATGAGATACTTTTATATGAACAGAAATGTAAAACGCTTGTGATACATGGCGTATTTAGGAAACAACCAAATACGTCCTACGGTGGTCGTTTTTCAAAGGTTTCATTAAAAAAGTGTGGACACACCGCGAACAGACGATAATAAGCTAATTCCTACTCGAATACGAACAAAGCTAAAAAAACACCAACTTGATTTCCCACTAATGNTCTGAAGTCCTGCTAAATTTCTACTTTCAGGGTATTCATCCGCGTCATACACAGTAAGCTTAACTATGTCTAGAAAACTACACCAAAGGGACAACGCCTCGCATTCGTGCGCACTCAGTTGAATAATATTTTGCGTCGGAGTTATTTATTACTAGGCGTTACCAGCCATTATCCGTATTTAATACAAATAAAACAATATAGTTTATGAATAAAATGTGATAAAATGTTGAGTTTAACAGAAAATGAGATACTTTTATATGAACAGAAATGTAAAACGCTTGTGACACGTGGCGTATTCAGGAAACAACCAAATACGTCATACGATGGTCCTTTTTCAAAAGTTTGATTACAAAAGTGTGGAGACGCCGCGAACAGACGATAATAAGCTAATTCCTACTCGAATACGAACAAAGCTAAAAAAACACCAACTTCATTTCCCACTAATTTAAACGTCACACTCGCAATGAAACGTCAACCTTTGTGGAACTGTTTGAGCTCATTTGCTAGCAACGTGACAGGCTAGCCGCGTGCCAGTGAGATATACGCAGTTCACGAGCAGTGAGTTAGTTGATTTGGAAAGTGCTCAGTTGACAGTGGACAGACTATATGGCTGTCCACGGTAAACACAGCGCTTCAGAAAGCCCTACCTNATATACGCAGTTCACGAGCAGCGAGTTAGTTGATTTGGAAAGTGCTCAGTTGACAGTGGACAGACTATATGGCTGTCCACGGTAAACACAGCACTTCAGAAAGCCCTACCTGAGATCTTATTTTACACACAATGTGTATCATTCCACGTGACATCAACACTGCAGTGGGCCGGTCACTTGGTTCAAGCGTCGGTCATGTAAAACTGTAAAACTGTTAACAAAGTAAATATTATAAAAATGTGATCATTTTTACACTTCTATGTATTAAATAAAGGAAGCAAAATGTACAATTTCAATATTCACAAATGTTTACCTTACACTTTTAATTGAACATTAAGACTTGGAACTACGTCGTTACCAACTTCTCTCGGCGCGTGCTACTCAATGTGCACGTCAAAATATACGCAGGTAGGGGCAGTGACATTTTCCGAAGGTTGATGTGAACAGCCAACTTGTATGGTACACTTGCCAGTCGTAACCGTTAACCTACCTTCGGTAACACGTGTCGCTGCCGAGTCTGTCAGTTTGAGTTGAGTTGAGAGGTTCGGTGGGCGCTTCACAACGAGCAGTCGAGCACCAGTGAGAGTGAAGTGAAGCGAAGATGGAGCAGCGCTGGAATGCAAGGGGCGGGGGAACGGGAGTACACCGAGAAAACCCGCCGCCCAACGGCAACGTACGTAACGTTTCCCACATGCGAAGATCCAGGTGGCCTCACCGGAAGTCGAACCCAGGTCGTCTTGGTGGGAGGCGAGTAGTCTGACCACTACACAACCGCACCGCGGTGCTCAGAAAGCAAAGCTTTGTATCATTGCGCTGATTCAAGTAGTTGCTTTTATCTACCAGAGTGTGAGTCCGGGAATGACACGTGAAATGAGAGGAAACATATTACAAGTGTTGAAACTCATAATCTTAGTTTTTTTAAGGTTATCTGATAAGTTGAGGACCCTCTAAGTAATTAACGCGAGTTATAAAATTTGAGGCTGTATTAAAGTTTATTTTTTTTTACATATTCACATGGCGTGGTTCGCATCAAAAGCTAGATGATTACCAACTTGCCATAGCAAGCAGATAAGTGGAGGAAGAAAATTATCTACGGGAACTGCCCTGGATGTTAGTAGATCATGTTTGAATGGCAAAAAGTTTAATTGTAAATTAATTCGATANTTTTACACACAATGTGTATCATTCCACGTGACATCAACACTGCAGTGGGCCGGTCACTTGGTTCAAGCGTCGGTCAAGTAAAACTGTAAAACTGTCAACAAAGTAAATATTATAAAAATGTGATCATTTTTACACTTCTATGTATTAAAAAAAGGAAGCAAAATGTACAATTTCAATATTCACAAATGTTTACCTTACACTTTTAATTGAACATTAAGACTTGGAACTACGTCGTTACCAACTTCTCTCGGCGCATGCTACTCAATGTGCACGTCAAAATATACGCAGGTAGGGGCAGTGACATTTTCCGAAGGTTGATGTGAACAGCCTACTTGTATGGTACACTTGCCAGTCGTAACCGTCAACCTACCTTCGGTAACACGTGTCGTTGCCGAGTCTGTCAGTTTGAGTTGAGTTGAGAGGTTCGGTGGGCGCTTCACAACGAGCAGTCGAGCACCAGTGAGNTTGCCGAGTCTGTCAGTTTGAGTTGAGTTGAGAGGTTCGGTGGGCGCTTCACAACGAGCAGTCGAGCACCAGTGAGAGTGAAGTGAAGCGAAGATGGAGCAGCGCTGGAATGCAAGGGGCGGGGGAACGGGAGTACACCGAGAAAACCCGCCGCCCAACGGCAACGTACGTAACGTTTCCCACATGCGAAGATCCAGGTGGCCTCACCGGAAGTCGAACCCAGGTCGTCTTGGTGGGAGGCGAGTAGTCTGACCACTACACAACCGCACCGCGGTGCTCAGAAAGCAAAGCTTTGTATCATTGCGCTGATTCAAGTAGTTGCTTTTATCTACCAGAGTGTGAGTCCGGGAATGACACGTGAAATGAGAGGAAACATATTACAAGTGTTGAAACTCATAATCTTAGTTTTTTTAAGGTTATCTGATAAGTTGAGGACCCTCTAAGTAATTAANTATTACAAGTGTTGAAACTCATAATCTTAGTTTTTTTAAGGTTATCTGATAAGTTGAGGACCCTCTAAGTAATTAATGCGAGTTATAAAATTTTAGGCTGTATTAAAGTTTATTTTTTTTACATATTCACATGGCGTGGTTCGGATCAAAAGCTAGATGATTACCAACTTGCCATAGCAAGCAGATAAGTGGAGGAAGAAAATGATCTACGGGAACTGCCCTGGATGTTAGTAGATCATGTTTGAATGGCAAAAAGTTTAATTGTAAATTAATTCGATATATGAACTCCTGATGCAGATATTCATAAACACTTCTTCCAAATGCGAATGGACTCTGCGCAGGACAACCAAACTTCACATGTTTTATGGGAATTTTGAGAATTCGTGCACACAAGTTTATATTGACTTAACCAACTGAAGCAAGTTGTATAAAATTGGGTAATGCATGTGAACTAGTAGGTAAATGTGGCATGAGTTTGATTTGTTGTCTTCGTTTTTAGATAATTCAAGCATTTCACACGAGTCTAAAACTCTGAACTGAAAAACGTGATGTGATGAGGTTATTTCCCACTTAACTCATTTCTGGTTACATACTATTTGTATACGCACGCCATTGACAAATACTGAATACATTAGAAAACAACTTCATTGCTTGATCTCGGCACCTCTTTTTAGGCTATTCGTTCACATAAAGAGGTTGTCCTTTAACTAATAATTTATAACATACATAAATTTACAACTTCCACTTTATCATAATGACAAGAGTGTTAAGAAACGCTTACCATGTTTTCTGAACACGTCTGCATATTGCATAGTCACAATGACAGTTAACTCACTCTTCAATGCTTGTGCTAAATTATTAATATCGATACTCTGAAAGAGTATTTACTACTTGTATCGATATAAATAGTTATATAATTAAATAAAAATCTATGAGGGCTGCACAGCTTTTATAACACGACTGAAATGTCACTAAATATATCAAAGTAATTGCTTCTCAGTCATGTGCAGTATTTCCAGAGGGCCGAGGCTGTATATACACGTGATTTTTTGTCAAATATCAGACTCCATTTGAAACAAAAAACTAATTACTGTAAAGAGTTTTCTTGAACACACATCTGTGATATTAGAAAGTTTGATTGGTAATCATCAATCATGTATTAATTTAATTTTTTTTGCTGTGGTGTAACTCTTTTTTAAGCAAATGGTTATTGAGACAATCAGTTACATATTTTTCTTTTTTTTTTATAAATTTCTACCTGTGTTCACGTTGGAGTTAAGAAAGGCTTAAGTTATATTCAGAACGACGTGTATTTCGTGGAAATATTCACGCGGAGGCTAGACTTCAATACCCTATGTACACACTTGCAGTCTTCATTAGACTACTGGACTCTTCTCTTTGTGTGAAGACAGTCTGTTACATGAGTGAGTCAATCAGATCAAGTTTCTCCGATACTGACTGTCCGTGATTCGCGGGCAGGCAGATAAGACGCGTAACAATTCAAGTTATCCAATCACGAAGGTGGTTCTGAACTAAAGTGTGTTGTAAACACAACTTGTCCTGAAATCTTTTCGCGAAAACCGGTGCCCTCAGTTATAATTAGTAACTCCAAATATGGTGTATCTAAGATTTGTAATAAAGCGATGATTTTAATTAATGTATATTCGTAATTAAGGAAGCATATGAGTAGTTTTTATAAAATTAAAAACTGTTTACACTTACCTCATACCTCACATGATTTTACCCCAATTTACACTTATCTCATGCCTCACATGATTATACCCCAATTTACACTTACCTCATACCTCACACGATTTTACCCAAATTTACACTTACCTCATACCTCACACTATTTTACCCAAATTTACATTTACCTCATACCTCACATGATTTTACCCCAATTTGTACCTAAATATTAATTTAATTTTAGAGCTTTTGAACTCGTTAATTTGTTTATTATACGAAACCACACAAACGAAATTGTTAACTACAACTGAAGTCGGAAGTTGGCAGGAATAAACATAAATGCAAAAAACTAAGGGAAAGAAACGTCCTTTGACATTGATAGTGCAAACCTACGTTACTTTTACGTTATGTCGAAGTTGGGGTCAACTTCGCCCGTGGAAAATGTACCTTCGCCTGGCTCTAAATGTGAATACACAGCTATGCGATATATAGTTGGACATGACATGCCTCGTTAACGCAACCAACTCCGCATGTTACCTTCAGTGTGAATCGCCCTTAATGGTCCCGCCTGCCCGGAGCTGTTTTGCATGTTCGGGGCCTCAAGACAGGTCCGCTGTAAGGCCGACTGTTGCCCACTCACAACGTACCTCATCGCCTCTACGCGCAGTGTGCCCAACTGACGCGTAGTCTTGACGTCGACTGCTCGCCTGAATGTGAGATTAAGCAGGGACCCTGCAATGTAATGTCACTTTAATTAAGGGATCACGAAATAAATTCATTACTTTATATTGTACGAAATCCTGTTTAACTTGTACACATTACGTACAAGTTATATTTCCACGAATAAAATATTTCACACGGCATATTTTTTTTTTCGTAATGGTATTTCAAAAACCAAAATTTTAGTGCTTTTGGGAAGAAAAAATAATTAAAACAAACTAATATAGCGAAATGAGATAATTTGTATTGAAATGTTTTCGCAAAATTTAAAAATTACCACAAATTAAGAATAATTTTGCATTATTTAAATTTGTAGCAGTCTGTGATTTTTTGCAAAATAAATTTTGCTAACCAAATTAAAAATGAACTAAATGACCTTCCTGCCACCCTTATTTCTTTTTCTGTAAATGTCTTGATTATGTTATTCGTACGTCCATACAACACTAAAATTGTGAATTTGACATGACGTGATGCAGAAACTATGCGAGAAAATATATTTTTATGCGAGGAATGAGTACTCAAGTATTGTCTACAAATATAAAGTAATGAAGTTTTTTATTCGTACCCTTAATAAAGATAAAAGTGTGACGCGTGTCAAAAGACGACTCTGAAGTACCTGCGTAGGGAAACGAGCAGGTAAAACTGGTTCGGAAAACGCCCGTTTTCGCCATTTTCATGATTAAAAAAATAACCCTTCGAGATGAAATGAGAAGTGGAAACGTGTCTTTGTGCACGAAACATTTCCTGTTCAAACATCACAACAAAATACCGAAAAGTTTTTGAAGAGGTATTTTGAACGAAGCTTCTGCAACGCGATTCATGCGCGAGCCAGAGTAGTGTTTATCAGAAATACAACATATCTCCTTGCACTTGGCAGCGGGCAGCTGGTGGCTTAGCAACTCCAGAGGATGTCGCTATCTAGGACAGCACCACTGCAGTAGCTATCAGTTTCTCTCCCCTACTATTTATCTGGTTTGCGGGCCCGCGGTGGTGTACTGGCTAGACTACTGGCCTACTAACAAGGTGAACCGGGTTCGATTCCCGGCGGGGTTGCCCCTGGACTTTCGTATGTGGGAATCATGCCGGACGATGCCGCTGATCGACGAGTTTTCTCGCGGATCTCCCGTTTCCCCCCACCCTTGCATTCCGGCGTCGCTCCATACTCACCTGGCTTCACCCTCGTCATCTATCAAGATCTTGATGCCACCCAAACGTATCCACTCTCTCACTCACTCACGTTTGTTTGCCTTCTAGCTCCCGCATTTTATACACCTTCCATTACGCTCGTGTCAGGTGCGAATTGCCTTTTTTTTATAGCAGGTTTTCTCAGAAATCGCAGCTACAGCTGTTAAGAAATAAAGAAACATTCTCCTTAAGATTTTAAAATGCTTTCAGTGAACCAATATAAAAAAATATCAAACCTAAATTTTTGAAGAAAACAAAATGGCGGAAATATTTGAAAAACAGTTCGTTCGATTACCAACGAAAATAATCTGAAAATAAAAATCTCACCATTCTTTTCATTACAGTCATTAATGGAAACATNCGTTCGATTACCAACGAAAATAATCTGAAAATAAAAATCTCACCATTCTTTTCATTACAGTCATTAATGGAAACATTTTCTATAGTTTGGTCATTATAAAATGTTCCTGCAGGAGGAATTGTACACGCCTGTAAGAGTATACTGTCTACAGTTCTGGAGGCTGTTCACGGTAAACTGAGCACTATAGAAACCAACCCTTGGAAAATGTCACTGCCTCTACATACGTATATTTCAACGGGCACTCTGAGTGGCATGCGCCCGGTAAAGTTGGCAGCGATGGAGGGAAAGTAGTTCCACGTCTTGTAGTCGAATTAAAAGTGTTACGTAAAACATTTTTGAAATTTGAAANAGCGATGGAGGGAAAGTAGTTCCACGTCTTGTAGTCGAATTAAAAGTGTTACGTAAAACATTTTTGAAATTTGAAATTATTTTTCTTGCTTAGAGTTTTTTTTAATGCATCTAAGTGTAAACATTAGCAGAATTGAAAAAATATTTACGTTCTAGATAATTTCACAGGTCCACTTGACCGAAGCATGGATAAAGTGATGAGGCGCATTTACGTGTTCATAATACATATGGCGGGGTGTTGACAAAAGTACGTGTTGAGCAGGGATTTG
>NQII01007836.1:116463-153478 GCA_002778355.1 Clitarchus hookeri | reverse complement strand
CACGTGGGGAGGGGCTGCTGAGGGCAGACAGCACTGGGTTGTATAGCAACTGACCCGCTTCATGGCGTGTGTTCCTAGTGGTTGGGGCTCTGCCGTACATGTGCACCAGGTACCTTTGCGTACCTGATCCACAGTATGGATGGCCATCTAATCTGTTATGTTTTACGACATACGTGCGCCCGGTTAAGGGTAGCTCGCAGTCGTACACTAGTTTCGGCAAAGAGGTATCAAGATGCGGTATGCTACTTTTCCTTAGTAGCTTTGACGTCTATTGGGATGGAAGTCACAATCACCATAGAATAAGTACTCTGATTAGGTAAAATTAAATGTTTACTCCCCGAGGAATAGACACGATGGCCCGTACTATCTCCTAGCTATCAATGAACTGTAACTGTGGGAAGTAAGCTACAGTAAACCAGGTGAAGGGGACCTGGGGATAAACAAAACAAGAGCAGAAAACGGCTAGGTAACTATAATAACAAATTACTAACTAATCTATGCTGTTGTCCAGAGGGGACTCGGGGATTCACTACCAAAGTGGTAGTGAGTGTAAGGGAGATTGAAGACTTCTTCGGGAGTCGCTTGGCGAAGGTCTGGATGGCTGCTGGTCTCTCGTTAAGAAAACAGTAGGCAGGGAGCTCCAGCACTCGAGGTGGTGGAGCAAACTGCTGAGTATTAACTGCCGTCTTAGGGCTGCGCGTTGGCATATATAGATGGCTGGCTGCGGGTCTTTCGGCTCTCTTCGACTGGTCAGGTATGTTCGTGACTAGAGTTCCTCCCTTAGCGGCACAGGCCGCATTCTCTCGGGAAAGGCTGAAAGTGCAGATTTCCTTGTGAGCAGGTTGCGTCGCTCCCGCAACCTTAGGGGCAGCGCTGGGCTTCGTGGCTGACTTGTCACATGCGGGGGTAATTACACGACACATGACATATGACAATGGCATAGCTGGCCTCCGCTGCCATGTCCTTGGGTGCCCCTTGCCTAGGAGTGTGCAGTTTGACTCTGGAAGCAAGTTGTCCTGGGTTCAAACCCAGCTCGCGGTGACATGATGTCACGTGAATATGAGGCAGAGTCTTTATCAATAATTATGCCCGTGTGCGTCACGCGTCAAATGATAGTTAATTACCAAGTCTATCATCATTAGAAAACTAACAGATAAGTATTTAAAAAGGCCACACAGACCACGACAGATTCCTGCTCATTCTGGTTTAGACTAGCCAAAAAAAATTACATATTCAAAATATACAGATTATTATTTCGTACAAAATAAAAACTTTGATAAAGCATACCTTTAAATCCATGAGGCCATATACTTCGGTCAAAACCGACTGAACGCCAGTTCCATGATCCTTGTCGCCCATGAAGATGCTCCTCCTTTCCCAGTCATCCCAGTACATCAAATCTTTGAAGACTGCCACCGCAAATGGATGTTTTACTGCTGGCTGAAGAGATAAAGAAAAAATATATTATGGCAAACATACAGCACGGGTTGAGTACCAAAAAACCTTCCAAATATCAATAGGTAGGTAAGTACATGCACAAGAAAAACATTTTATGACTTTATACTTTTTGCAAAAATATATGATTTAAGAGCTACTATACATGGTTTTATAAATGCCCCATTTAGTTACAGGTTGTTCATAATTAAGGTGGTCTCCTCACAAGCATGTATGTGTGAGTGAGGCAAAAATCAGTGAAATGCTATGGGCAATGCTGATCATAACTGGTCATTTCTATGGGCAAGTAAAGATATTTGGGGAGCTCATAACAGTGAGGTCATCAGAGCCAATGATAGTGGAGCAAGATGATGAAGCAGTGCCGGAATAAAAGAGGAGGGGGGGGGGGATACCCAAGAAAACACCGTCGACAAGTGGCATCGTCCAAAACCATTCCTAAATGTGAAAATGTTGGAGCGAAACCCTGCCGGGAATCGNTATAGTTACAGGTTGTTCATAATTAAGGTGGTCTCCTAGTGACAAGCATGTATGTGTGGGTGAGGCAAAAATCAGTGAAATGCTATGGGCACTGCTGATCATAACTGGTCATTTCTATGGGCAAGTAAAGATATTTGGGGAGCTCATAACAGTGAGGTCATCAGGGCCAATGATAGTGGAGCAAGATGATGAAGCAGTGCCGGAATAAAAGAGGAGGGGGGGGGGGATACCCAAGAAAACACCGTCGACAAGTGGCATCGTCCAAAACCATTCCTAAATGTGAAAATGTTGGAGCGAAACCCCGCCGGGAATCGAACACGGTTTGCCTAGGTGGGATGAGAGTAGTCTAACCACTACACAACTGCAACCCACCTTGTTTCTATGAATTGTTATTACTTGATGCAGTGGCAAATCAACTATCATTAGATCCCATAGAAGTGGTTTGCATTGGTATGTTATTTAATAACTAATTTACCAACACAATTAAATAACCAGAATTATCAAGAAAAAACCATTGCACGCACATTTATTTTCACTGTAGCATTTACAGAAGTAAGAAATATTATACGTAGGATAAAAGTGCTGCAATATATTTTTATCTCATTACTTAATTTTACCCACTTGAATTACGAAATAAGTACCGGAACCCCACGCCCCATGCCAACTACTGAAATTGTCGAAGTGTTCAGGACTGCTAAACTTAAGACTACGCACCTGGCTGAAAACCATTATTGGGCATTTTGGTGATGGTAATTTCCACTAGGACCTGGATATCCATACACAAACAATGAGAGGAAGCAGCTTAGCTACAAGAGTCTGAATGTTGGCATCTTTGTAAGAGAAGATGGAAGTGGACTGCCAGTAGAAGGGCAACATTACAATAGACCAAGATGTGCATGTGTGTGGGAAGATGATTAGACGACTAAAAATGAACTCAAACCAGCAACCAACAAGGANATAGAAGACTAAAAATGAACTCAAACCAGCAACCAACAAGGACAGAAACGACAAAGCAGAAGACACAGATTCTCCACAAGCTCCATGCGAGAAGTTATGTTGGCAGCTACGGACTTGGTAAGCAATTCCTACAGGAAATCACATGTGAAAGGAAACTTTATAAAAAGATGTGTAAATAAAAGGACATGAAGACTCACATGAAGACTCACATGAAACCGAGAGAAAAAAAAAAAAAAATTGCAACACAATTAATTTGAGTAACAAGAGACATCGTTAAGAAGTGGTGTTAACAAATCTTATTGTGAAAGTTAAAGAAGGAAAATGACAGTGATGTGTACAGGTCTTTATAGACTGTGGATGACAACAGTCATGCATCTTGAAAAGGATAATCAGTAGGTAATATGGTGGTGTGACTAAGTTACTCCCCTTGTATATTGTCTTTTATGCTTGTATTCCACACATAATATGAAACTTGTTTGTCACTTTTNCGCACATGAAGACTCACATGAAACCGAGAAAAAAAAAAAAAATTGCAACACAATTAATTTGAGTAACAAGAGACATCGTTAAGAAGTGGTGTTAACAAATCTTATTGTGAAAGTTAAAGAGGGAAAATGACAGTGATGTGTACAGGTCTTTATAGACTGTGGATGACAACAGTCATGCATCTTGAAAAGGATAATCNGGGAAAATGACAGTGATGTGTACAGGTCTTTATAGACTGTGGATGACAACAGTCATGCATCTTGAAAAGGATAATCAGTAGGTAATATGGTGGTGTGACTAAGTTACTCCCCTTGTATATTGTCTTTTATGCTTGTATTCCACACATAATATGAAACTTGTTTGTCACTTTTGATGAAACCTTTTTTTCCGAAGTACACTTTCTAAATATTTAAACATTATCTCACAGCAGTCGACAGTTTTCTCACAAGCACTACATGTGTGTAATGTCGCCACTTCAATATGAAGTACTACCCCTTCACATACTTGTATTACAATCTATGCAGCCTCTGTGGCATAGTCAGTTACATTCTAACTAGGACCACGAGGTTCAAACTCGATCCCTGGGTAGCAATTATTGTTTGTGCCTGTTTTAAGGAAACTTTAGGTTAGGCCGTTTGCAAACTGCTCTCTGGTTAGCCTTACAGCATTAACAGGAGTATTCATCATAAGCAGAATGTAAGTTAAATCCCTGTAACACTAGATGTAAATGACACACTTACACTGTTGGTGATAATTTTTGTGAATTTGGAGCCATCCAGGGAGGCAGAAGCAATGTAGTCCAGTTTAGCATCGACCCAGTAAATTCGCTGCGCAATGTAGTCTATTGTGATGCCGTTTGGCCACTCCACATCTGGCTTTGTGAACAGTAGCTTGACATCCGAGCCATCCAGGTTAGCTCGGCTCAATGAAGCTTTTGCTGGTGCCCAGTCTGTCCAGAAAATGTACCTACGAACACAGACCATAACAACTATATTGTAATGCATATGCTTTAAGGCTGTAACTACACGATTGAAACATAATGAGGGGGGGNATTCAATTATTCTATTTGAGTACCTGATTTATGAGCACAGCAATTTTACAAGGCCGTTTTCAGGAACTGCAAAAAATAGCAAAAGTTAAAGAAAAAACTGAAAGATCCAGACTAAAATTTAAGAAAATTGCAATGAAAATTAATTAAAAATTAAGTTTGCTAGTCCATTGCAATAAAATATGTGGAATGTGGTCACACTACTCTAATAGGAATGATACAATATGAAGAAAAGAAGAAAAAAGTCAAATATTTGTCAAAAATGCAGCAGTGGTGATTTGCAGTGAGTGTACTACCTGGCACCCCTGCCTGAANAAAAAAGTCAAATATTTGTCAAAAATGCAGCAGTGGTGATTTGCAGTGAGTGTACTACCTGGCACCCCTGCCTGAAGGACAGCCTGCCCTGTGCGCAGCACGTGACATCATAAAGAGAAGATTTGTTCTACACCCACCACCCCTCTCCCCATACCTTGTTCAACTTAGTTATGTCTCGTCACGATCGTAAAGGTCCACTATTGTGTGCACAGCAAAAAGGCCGGCAAATAGTAGCACAAGTTAAACATCCCACNCGCCAGGTAAGTTATTCTGCGCACAGTGTTTGGCTTTCGGATGCATTTTGCGATGTTGCTGTTATTAGTTTGATTTTAGCTTCACTTCTTGGTTTTCGAGTTCGGATTACATTTGGAATTCATTGTGTTGGTTGTTGACGGCCTAGTTACACAGTGTTTATTGGATTATGAATTTATTGCATTTCCAAGATTTCAATTATGAGCTTTTAACTAATTGACAACACGTTCAGGCACAATACATGCGTAGTTCCACTCGTGTGTTCAGAATTTACGAAACAGAAAACAGAGTCTACACTCTACAGTGCTTATAAAATCACTTCTTTCCTGCTCAGCATGTTTGTATGTGCACATCTTAAATGCAGAGGTGTCAAACTAGGTCGAATTTTAGGCCAATGTCTTAGAACGCCAAGCAGAATTTTACAGTGCAGTGGACATCGATTCCTGCAAAAAGTTACATGGTGCTGTGTTAAAANCTTAGAACGCCAAGCAGAATTTTACAGTGCAGTGGACATCGATTCCTGCAAAAAGTTACATGGTGCTGTGTTAAAAATTTTTTGGCATCATCTCGAGATTGTATGTATTCTTCTAGGTTATCATTTCATTCTAAAGATGTCTAAACACTGAAATAAATTTATATATATTTTTAACAAAACTGTTGATTTTTCCATGAGAAGAAACTGAAAAGGAATTCACACTTTAAGACTATGCAGCAATCTGTGAAAACGTAATGTTTGGTAATCAGCAAGTGGTCATACACTACTTTCTGGCATATTATTTTATTCTAAAGACGTATGACAATTGAAATAAATTTTATGTATTTGTAATAAAACAGCTGATTTTTCTACGACAAGCAACTGAAAATGGAATTCTCAATTCTTAGAAGTGTCTCAGCATTCAATATTTACGTTTATTTTTGAGGCAAGATGAGATTGTATATACCATTCGGAGATATAATTTCATTCCGAAGATGTGTCCATCGCAATAAATTAATTTCATTTAAAAACACGGCTATTTATTTTTCTAGAGATGATTAAAAACTGAATAAACTTGAAAAACTAATTTTTAATGCAATTTTTGGGTTTTTGAGGGGTTAAAATTGGTGTACTTTTATTTTACGAGGCCATTCTCAAGAACTGCAAGGCCTCATAACTATCGCGGACTAACTGTATGTAACATTTAGTCCATGCCTGCAATGACATCAGTTATCAAACTTCCACCCTATCATCATCTATAAGATACCTCAGCAAAATCAGAAAGATACACCACTGAAACAAGAAACAATTCATTGAAAGGTTACATCAAATAAAAACTGGATGCCAGGATTAGCTGAATTAACCACCAATTCAAATATAAGTTGTATTTTAACTGAATCTGCCCTTCCACTGTCCTGCAGAACTGTTTGGTGGACCATAGTTTCTACAGCCGCCCAAATCTCTTCACCTACCCACCCACCCACATTCCAGACAATAAATAAGGCATTTTTCTGGTGTTATAAATTGTTTATAGCAAAACCATAATGTAAAATTACCAGAATTACATATCACGTAAATGGCAGAACATTCAGACTCAAATAATCAGAACAATTAGTAGCTGCATTTTTGTAACAAGCATTTTTTTTTACGAGCATCTTGTTTTTAAGTTACGTATAATGTATATCAAAACTAGTCACCTAGAAATTGATATTCGACATGCATGATGCAGCACGTGCAGATACACACCCCATACTTTTTATTTTAAGCAAAACTTGCAATACACGTTCACTTGATTAATTATTTTCTTCTCGCTGCATGCAGGAAGATATTTTACTGCTATTGACAGATATAAAACAAAACATTTTAAAATAAGGAATGATTTGGAATATTGTAGAAAAATTAACAAAAAATTTAATCTTGTCGATTTTTGTTCGTTTTGCCCAACTGTAATACAAAAATTTTTCAAAGAACCCTAAAAGTTATTTTTCTGTATGTATGTTACCAAACGCTCAAAGTTGACAGATTTGTAGTGCAGTTCAAATTGTTACCGCTTGGGTTTTTTTGTAAGTTGGAAATTCTAATACTGGCGTCCATATTGCATACAGAATGACTACAGTTTTTCGTTTGTAAACAATGGTATGAAAAAAAAAAAATTGTAACTGCCTTTAAATCCGTTAATCAGTTTGATGATATATAATTCCATAAAAATTGATAAAAACTGTAAAAACGGCAGCACTACCATAAATGTTACATCTGTCTATACGAACACCCCCCACTCTTCTGGACTGTTGGTCGTAGAATATTACCTCAAAGAAAAACCACCACACAGCTACCCTTCTACAGCATTCCTCGTATAACTAGCCGGGTAAACCCTCAGAAACAACAACATTACATATCAAGATACACACTAC
The DNA here is from genome assembly GCA_002778355.1 of Clitarchus hookeri. Lineage (NCBI taxonomy): Eukaryota > Metazoa > Arthropoda > Insecta > Phasmatodea > Phasmatidae > Clitarchus > Clitarchus hookeri. Next base: position 146,103 of record NQII01007836.1, on the reverse strand, counting down.
CATCGGGTCAAAGGCACAAAGATGGGTATGCATATGGCCCCATTTTATGCCAATCTGTTTATGGGCNCACACACTACCATCGGGTCAAAGGCACAAAGATGGGTATGCATATGGCCCCATTTTATGCCAATCTGTTTATGGGCCGGTTAGAAAAAACTTCCTAAGTCACCAACCAACCCAACCACACTGCTGGATGCGTTTCATAGACATCATCTTCATGATATGGACTTCCATTGAAGACTGCCTAATTCACTTTCCAAACAACTTAAACAAACAGTTCGCTCAAGTTCACCTGGTCATACTCCAAAACACATGCCATATTCCTGGATGTTGAACTCACTCTCCACAATGGCACAATTCAAACTGCTGTACACACCAAACCCAGCAACAACATCCACTGCTTACATTTCAACAGCTACCACCCGTACCATGCCAAAAAATCCCTACCCTACAGTCTTGCGACAAGAGCCAAACAAATCTGCTCCACCAACAGTGATCTCAACGCACAGTGTGAACAAATAGCCACAGCATTCCTCGACAGGAACTACCCCAGGCCCCTCGTCCAAAAACAGATTCAGCAAGCCATCTCAAATACTGGAAAACAAACCAAGGTCAACAACTTTGATATACCCAGGTGGACCCATATCATGAAGGCCTAAGTAAACTCAGAACCATTCTCCACTCTGGACACAAAATTCTGGCTTCCTTCCCACAAACACAAAACCTGCTCTCGAAACCACCCAGATTGGTCTTCAAAAGGCCACCTAACCTCCACAACAAACTGGTTCGTCTAAAACTGTAGCCTACCACAAATGCCAACCAAAATATTAACCCCTGAAGATCCCACCCCACCAACCCTCAACTGCTTTCAACAGCAGACTCACCAGCTGCACATACCACATCCAAGCCAACCATAACTGTGCAACAGAAAATCTGATTTATCAGCTACAGTGCCAACACTGTAATGCAGAATACATCCGCCTCACCACCAACACACTCAGGCAGAGAATGAATGGCTACAGAGCAGACACTAAACAAGCCATAGCTGGTCACATCCACAACCTACAGGACAAACCAGTTGCAGCATCACACAACAAAGATTTTGATTCCTGCCACAGCAACCAGAGTTGTGAGAGCCCTACCACTTTCAAGCAATAGCTCAGAACTCGATGCTGGGAGTTAGCTCATCAATTTATTTGTGGTTCATGAAAAAAAGCGCATGGTAAATACAATTAGCACAATGTTAAAATTGGATACTTTTGGATATTCTCATGTGATACTCGATACTATAAAGTATGGATGTTATCGAGGTATTGCATCATCGAGGATCCCATCCCTTAAGTTTTGAGAACTGAATATATATAAATATGTATTTTTTTACCTGGAATGATATTCAAAATGTGTGGTGTGGGCCTTACATGGGGGTGGGTAGTGCATGGGTAAAGTAAATATGGTATGTTCGCNTGATATTCAAAATGTGTGGTGTGGGCCTTACATGGGGGTGGGTAGTGCATGGGTAAAGTAAATATGGTATGTTCGCTGTATGAAATGAGTTTTTGTACTGCAGTTAGCTCCATATGCTTTGAGATTAGCAGATACCGAAAATGTAATTAAAGGGGCACCACTGTAATGTTCCTTTAATAATAAATTATTATTTTAATACATAATACAATGTATTATTTTCCCACAGGAATCTACTGAAAATAGNGTTCCTTTAATAATAAATTATTATTTTAATACATAATACAATGTATTATTTTCCCACAGGAATCTACTGAAAATAGATTCTTGCTAACTGAAATTTCTGAGACACACTATGTTTACACTATTAAACATTAAGCAAGGTTCAAACCTACCCGGCCAGGGTATTATTTTATTCAAAATACTTCTAACTAGAATTGTTCCGATAACGATACCAAGTCGATACTTAACTTTTTAATGTATCTGTATTCGGTATGGTATCGGGCCGATACATTAGCATCGGCAATAGACAATGAAATCAGGTTATAGCTTTCTTTAGCCACAAAAATTATAACCACACCATGCAAAATGTTATAATTAGTCGGGACGGTAAATTTACGGAATTTTAAACCAACAAAACAACCTGGATAAAGGCGAACATCACAGGTTTTCTATCATGCTACTCATCACTAGCTTACATCTGTTTACAAATAAATTACTGGAGTTCATAGATATATATATCGTGGACGCAAGTGGAAAATTTTCATTTCGCTGTGCTCTGGGTGGCGATATTGCGAACTACAATTAATACCATTTTGAATATTCACGTTGACCTCTTGCGGCTGCACTGAGAACTATTCTGTAACCACCAATGTGTTCTCTAATCTTGCGCGTATATGTTNTTTTGAATATTCACGTTGACCTCTTGCGGCTGCACTGAGAACTATTCTGTAACCACCAATGTGTTCTCTAATCTTGCGCAAATATGTTGGGAATTTTTTTTTGTTGTCATTATTATTGNTGGGAATTTTTTTTTGTTGCCATTATTATTGTTTGGCATGAAAAACATAACTACGCCAAACTGAAATGTATGCTTTTTACTTAAATAAACAAATTNCCTCTTGCGGCTGCACTGAGAACTATTCTGTAACCACCAATGTGTTCTCTAATCTTGCGCAAATATGTTGGGAATTTTTTTTTGTTGTCATTATTATTGTTTGGCATGAAAAACATAACTACGCCAAACTGAAATGTATGCTTTTTACTTAAATAAACAAATTNCCATTATTATTGTTTGGCATGAAAAACATAACTACGCCAAACTGAAATGTATGCTTTTTACTTAAATAAACAAATTGTGAGCTGTTTAAAAATATTTTAAAAATAACTTTCACGGTTGGAAATACATATTACAGCCTGTCACTGTTGTAAAGTATTTATCTTCCAGACGGCGAGCGGCAATTAGATGCGCAGAAAAACGTAAATAAATCAGAGGAACTACAAACGAGCAAGTGAAAAGAGACAGAGTTGATTAAAGTTGAAAGCTGGCATATGCAATTACCATCTGTATGGACTATTGGTAAAACTTATCAAGTCTGCATCTGCGGTCATTAAATACTTGATGCTAGCAGACACGACTCTGCAAAAAATACTGATCATCTGACTATCTGAGCATAATCCGGATTGTTTTTTTGTTTATCGTGTTTTTTTACGCGTGAAATGCATTTTTTGGCACCCATGAATTGTTACGTACTGCGTTAAAATGTCTAGTGTGTGGAAATACTTTTCTAAAGACTTGAAAGACGTAAGCAAAGCAAAATGCAACCAGTGTGATAAAATAGTGTCTCGGGGTGGTAAAGATAAAAAGCTGTTTTANCAGACGTAAGCAAAGCAAAATGCAACCAGTGTGATAAAATAGTGTCTCGGGGTGGTAAAGATAAAAAGCTGTTTTACCACATAAAATTTCAACAAGCACCTGTCACATTGCGACTTACATCAAAATATGTTGAAAACTGCGAGCTTAGAAACAAGCAAGAGGGAATGGCATTGGTATCGGTATCGGAAAACACGGTATCGGAACAACTCTACTTCTAACTATTGAAATAAATTAATTTTTTATTTAAGAAATAATTTAGTTATGCTCCAAAGATGACAAAACAATAACTCCATGTTAAAAAAGCACTGTTGATCCAATTTTTTGGGTTTTGGGAGTTAAAAACAGGCCACTGCAATTTTACAAAGATAGTAACTTTTTACAAAAACACTCCCATGAGCTGCAAAACTTTGTAAAAATCTGGGATATACTGTAGTGCTTTTAACACAATATTTTAAATGTTTTTATGTTATTTGTGTCTGGGACCAAATGCAAATCATATATTAATAAGTGTTGTAACAGTCAAAATTTGGTTTGAATTTGCAAATATTTTACAATTGATTCGTTTCGATTCAAAATAAAAATGCTCTTTCGCACCCTCTTGCACGCTGTATCCATTTCTGAAGATGTCAACATAAAATAAAGTATGGATCTAGAAACAAAATTTTAAGTTTCCTTCCAGACATATCTTCCAAAATCGTTCAAATTTTCAAAGACAATCAGAAGTCCATATCTGATATCTGAAACTCCTCTATATGTTCACCAGTTCTACCAACATGTAGATATCTAAATATTTTCTGCAAGTTCATTACATCTACTGACAGAAGTGCAATGTGCATTTAAAAAAAATATTATAATGCAAAGTTGTAAAATAAATGTACACAATTTTATTAACTGAAAAGAAAAAAAATAAACTGAGAACAATTGTGCAAAGAAGTGCCTTTAAATGAAACACAAAGCAAACTGTCAACACTCAAATCAACATTAAAAGTAATTCCTTACGTACCCCATAACTGGATGGACTGCAATGCCCCGAGGTTTCTGCAGCTGTGGGGAGCTCAGTATGGTGCGTCGCATGCGTCCTTCGTGGTCTATGTCGGTTCGTATTAGTTCAATTACAGCACGCAAGCCATCAACAAAGTACAGGTGGTGCGAGACCCAATCCAGAGCTAGACCCTCAATAGACATTATGTCCTTGGACACCAACATCTCAGGTTCCCGGCCATCCAAACATTGCCGCTGTGGGTCAAATACATACAATGGCATCAAAACATGTTCTTCGTTGAAACATTTGTTCAGCATAAATTTAAAATGTAATGGAATTTTTGATAAGNGCTGTGGGTCAAATACATACAATGGCATCAAAACATGTTCTTCGTTGAAACATTTGTTCAGCATAAATTTAAAATGTTATGGAATTTTTGATAAGTCTGAAAATATAAGAAAACTCAAACCATAGCTGTAATAATGGAAGTGATAGCTTGACAGTAAAATCACATCAGCTAATGACTACAGCTTCAGTCTTGAACTTATAAAGTGTCCACCAGAATTAACACTTCACACCTCTGTATCAAAAATGTTATGGCCATTATTTTTATTTTTAAGCTGTAATAGTTTGACTGCTATATTTGACTTGTAATACGAATAACCCCATCACATTCTATAGATTACAGAGGTGGCCACTGTAGCCACAATGAATGATTATGACCAGGAAAACTTGTTTTAATGTTAAGACAAGAATGTATAGGGTTAAAGGACCAAAAACGTTGCTTGTTTGTAATAGCAAAGTTCTTTATAGTGAAACACCCACACAACATTTTAACAGAGGTATATCTGACATTTACAGCTATACTACTTACCATTAATTTATAAAGTATTTTATTTAAACATAAACATAATTATGCACTAAAAACGGTTTTTATTTTTTGAGTTTATTTTTCTATGAATTGACATTTTTAGTAAATGTCATTCAACAGACCAGTCACCCATGAATATTCAGTGCACNGTAATGGAATTTTTGATAAGTGTTAAAGACATAGCTTCTTGCACATTTTGTTATAATTTCCTCTTTAATATTTCATATTTTATATGGTTTCAGTTTCTACTACAATAATTGTATTGTAGTAACTTTAAAACTGTCTAGGGGTACATGTATTTTAAGTTATGTTAACAGTTGTAAACTATGCACGATAACTTCGCTTAAAGAAAAAGTTGAACTTTTTTTAAATGTATATTCAACAGACGAATTTATTGCATGGTTTTAGAAGAGCATTCGAAATTTTTTTTGCATTCAAAAGCAGCATAATGAGTGTGGTATCGCAAATTTTACTCAGTTTGATTAATTTTCATTGTACACAGAAGTAGTATACTGCACACTACTAACGCAATAATTTATTCACGTTCATAAACATAACCTTTATGCCACGCATGTGGTTAAACCATAAATATGCTTGATATGGACATGAGAAAATAATCTTGCTGCTGTACAAGAGGACACCATACGTAGTTCACATGTCCACCACGCTACAGGCGCTTATTGATAGACGCCATTTTGTGTAGCAATTTGCAGTGGTTTCGTCATCTCAATTCACGTTACCATGTGTGGAATAACTATGACTGAACGTGTTTTTGTAAAACATTACAACATTGTAACCATGCCGAGAGAGAATGTCAGAATTTATGATGTTTGTAAGGAATCGTGACTTAATGTGTTTGTTGATGTGAATATTTTCATAATATGCCCGAAAATCGTAACATAAAATTTCATTAAAGTGTAACAAAAACCCATTGTAATGCATAGGCTTTTGCCGGGACCAAAACAGTTGTTCGTTATCACAAAATGTTTGTTAATGTGAAGTTTGTTGAAGTGGTGCTTCTATGCACATATTAACCTAAATTAATCTAGATGATTTATCTTCAGTGCATAATTGCAAGTATTGTACTTGCAAACTGTCAAAGGTATAAATTGTTCTAAACTCTGGAGGAAACGGTTGGCAGTGCTCATCATGAACGGCGGGTTCACAGCTGAGGGGGAATCTGAACTTGAAGGAGATGTTACCCGTCTCCCTTGCACCCCTTCTGCTACTGCACATCAAGAGTTTATTCAACTATTTACTAAATTAGTTTGTTTTGAGATCGGGGATGACCGAACACAAACTTAGGGTAATGCAGTATATATGTTTTTATCTGTTAGATGGAGGGCTGCACTCTGAAATAAAAATTAATTTTGGAAGTAAAAAAAAAAATTTACAGTAAAGAATTGATACTTCCCTTACTTGGCTGCAAACTATATAAAATGATAATGATGATAATTAACACTATAAAAAAGAGTGGAGTGATCGGTGCAACAAATGGGGGCAATCTGAAGCTATTTACTACTGTGGTGTTGTCCACACTTTAGTGCTCAGGGGCTAAATACAGCCTACATACTGTCTGTTAGGCAGCCCAGCCTGACTAGATCATAGAGTACTGTGTATGGGGAAAGCTGGAGTAGTCATTCTGACATGTATTGCAACATTGTGTAACAAATAGAATTAAGGATAAGATACGTAGACACTGAATGTGACATTCATCTGTAGAATTCAAGGATGGAGAATGGTTGGTTGTATTCTTTCCTTACACTATTGATAGATTACTGAAAATCCAAGTATTACTTAAAAAAAATATTACAATCCAAGCATTAGGCATTATTTATTTAAAATATCTTTTCAATATTAAAAACTGTCATCATAAGTAGATTAATTATACACTGTTAGAGTTTCTACTGTTATTTCAAACACAAATAGTCATCACCACTTCCCTCAAATATTTCATAACAGATAGTGCATACCCTAGTTGCCTACAGATTATGAGGCATAGGGGACAAATTTTAACTCAAAATTCCCCCCCCCCTCCTCATGTTATCTATGCAGAATTATTGAAATTTAACTGTAAAACCACAATGATCTTGCTAATTTTATTAAAAAATTTAACATTGGAAAATGACATTTTCTATCTTAGGACACTTGTTTAATTTTTATTGCCTTTCCTATTCAACAACATTAATAAAATCTGTAATATCCCCTACACGTACAGTAAAAACTCACCATGATGGTGTCGACATTAATATCAGCCCAGTACACACAATTGTTCTTCAGGTCAAACNCGTACAGTAAAAACTCACCATGATGGTGTCGACATTAATATCAGCCCAGTACACACAATTGTTCTTCAGGTCAAACTCTATGGCAATGACATTCTGCAGAGAAGTTGAGATTGGAATCACTTCCTGTTTGGCTGATGGTTCCCCAAGGTCTATCCTGAATATCTTCTGGCGTTGAGCAACCAGCAAAAATTCTTTGCTCTCCCTAAAACACATTAAAGTACANGGTCTATCCTGAATATCTTCTGGCGTTGAGCAACCAGCAAAAATTCTTTGCTCTCCCTAAAACACATTAAAGTACACCAAGCCATCAGTGACAGAGCACATGATACCTTTGAATGATAAGAAGAGACATCCTATGTTTATTACACAATACTTCTGTTTACTTGTATATTCTGACTTATATATTTTTATATTTATTTGTGTGTGTTGGATTTACCTTGTTATTAAATGTAAATAAAATGACTAATCACACGGCACTAAGTCTGTTCAGTAACTATGAAAAAGAAAGAAGCTTAGGATGTATCACGCCACATGCTGGTAGTACTAAAGAATAATTCTACTTTTTCTTCTTGCTTTCAAAATTTCTTTATTTTCTTGAGAACCTAGCTCAGTCTTGCCCTAACTTAAAGAAAAAGAACACGGCCCAAAGGCATCAAAGCATGGAGTTTATGACCAGACTTACATACACTCAAAAACTGAATACACTGATGTGCCACAAGCGCTGTCTGTTATATACACAGCCTCAGCCTCTAGTGTTTCCTGTAGTACACCATATCGCCGAGCCCCATCACATGTACCAGTCCATTCTACAAGCCGAAGGAACCTCGTCACCTGAGACGTAGGCAATCTGCATATCACCGTGGTTGAGTTCAAGTGGATGGACTCGCCCACTTGTTAAGCTTGCCTTGGCTGGCAGGCATAGAGCGCGCATGCTGGCAGCGCATCATGGGAGGTTTCCCCCTCTATGCGACCAGCTCCAGCCACCCCTAGCTGGCCACGGCTCTCGAGTTGTATATATTTCCTTGCACACCCCTCTGAAGGGGCAGTTGGCAATAGGATGGCAGCTGAAGGTCAGACTCCAGATGTAATTCTCAATAGCTAGCCTCTCTTACTCACAAAAGCTTGCCTTTAGCAGAACTTACATTGCTCTGTTTGTTTTGCTCTCTTAAGCATATCAACTTGTGTTTTTCAACGTGTGGTGGAAGATCTTGTAGCAGAACCTTCTAAAATGTATACTGGGCGTTGACCTGAATGACTCATCCGTATCAGACATAGTGTTTAGTGGGGCAGGGGGGCTCACCCAGAGACTCTGCTTTGAACCTTGTTACCGCCTTGCGATATTCAGTTTGGCAAACTTAGTCTGCCATCCATCAGAAGCTAATGGGCACAGATTGAAGATATATAATTGTAAAATCCTAGGACTGNGGCAAACTTAGTCTGCCATCCATCAGAAGCTAATGGGCACAGATTGAAGATATATAATTGTAAAATCCTAGGACTGAATAAAACATATCTGACAAGCTACATCTTTGTAGTGCAGTCAATTCTCTTTCATTTTACCCCTTACATACCCACTGATCATCCGCCCGAGTACTTCCAGGTGCACGCATGACCATCGTGAGAGAATCGAACCCACTGAAGGGCACTCACACCTCTTGTCAATGTTTGGTGTCTAGTGCTGGTCAGTAACGTTGCCCTCTAGCGCCACTGTGGCAAGAGGAGAGTGGACCTTTCTCTTCTCTGAGACTTGAGGAGAACAAGCAAACACGGTCACCATGACACTCAAGACAATAAGACAGTTGCGTCGTTTACTGAGAGCCTTAGAGGTCTTGCGTGGGGAAGGTTGTGAGATCAAGGGAAGTTGAGGACAGTTAGTCAGTAACGATGCTTACTCAACTCTTCCCCAGGAGGATCAATGGACCCTCTCCACAAGCTGCTATAGGCCCGAGCACTGCCACTCGTGAGGCGTACCTTCCAGCTGGTAATTCGCTAGAGATGCCAATCAATTGATAGGACTCCAGCAGGGGTTTACCCCAAGGAACCGGCCCCAAGAAAAATCATATACTTCCTGGACGGACAACGCCAGAAACTTTCCTCCCCTGCGCTGCTACATTACTGTTACTTTCATCTACAATCATGCCTGTGCCTCCAAGACACCCACTAAACCCATCAAAATAGTAATTCTTTACTCTTCATTTGTTTTAATCCCCCTAAGAAATTTAACATCTCTGACTGTGCATATCTGTGTACTCACAGTAATTCCAATGCCCCATTAAATTCCAGGCCAGAAAAGGGTTAACGAAATCCACAGCGCCCAAACTACATGCTCTGGTGAGCCAGGGCCAGATGCCCCCAGGGTTCACATATGTTAGCCCATATGACCCTTAAAGACCTCGTTAAAGAGACTCCATTTCCATATTCTCTAGAGATATACTTGAACCAGTACAATTTCAACACATTGCCATAGGTATCAATATATCTCTGTTATAACATTAAAAAAATGGAAGGTTTGACTTCTAAATTTCTCGTATGACACTATCCTACATACCTCAAGAACAATGGAAATTCAAGTGAAACAATATTATCTCAAACCACCAGCAATGCCATCCATACCTGTGTCCCTTTTATCTTCTGTCAGTTTCCATAAGCTATCCAACCTACATTCACAACTTCTCATACTACTAAAACTGCCCCTGAATGTGCCAGATTCATCATTATGCACCTCTTTCATACAGCATCCCCTCTCACAAAACACGCACACAACCAATGTAAACTCAATTGTTTCAATGCTGATCAGCTTGTTTTGGACATGCGTGTCAATGCCAAAAAAACCTGCCGGCATATAACACATCTTAAAAAGCCAAAATGTCGTTCAGTAGTAACCAACACTATTATAGATGGGAGCAGTGCAGTGCGACAACAAATTCAAGGGTAAAAAATATCTCCTCAAAAATCACCCACCATTAGTCCTGAATCTAATGCAACGAGTTCAATCACTTACAAAAAAAGTTCATTCTGAAAAAAAGCCTAAATATTACACTACAATCTGCAAAACTTTTGTTGATTCACAACTGACAGTATTCTTTGTTGTTTCCTGTATGACCAAAGTTGAGTCATGTCTATGGTACTTAACTAATTATTACACATGTTTTTTACTGATAAGCAGCATAGGATTTTCATAATACAGACATTCTTAATGCCTGCCATTTTGCAGGCACTGCTACAAGACGTTACATAACTTTGAAAATGAAAAAATTCACTATGTCAGCAGCATCTGAACAGGTCATAAAACCCGACTTTATCCACTTAAAGCCCAAAATAATGTCTGGGTCTTAGACGAAACACCCCCATGTCAATGGGTGAAAATCCTAATCCATAAAGAGAACTGTAGCCATTTTCTTTATTGTCAGGCGAGTTGTGCAGCGCATGAAGCTGGAAACACAGAAGACTGCCACCAATGAGTGACTGCTCAAAGTTGTTCAAGCTTCCAAAAATATTCCTTCATGCAGAGAGGAAGACACAGTTTTATCATTACGATGCTCCTGTACCAAGTATTTGGAAAGTACTGGTTTGAAGGTGCTAGGCCATAAAGCATCCCCCCTTAAGTCTAGAGCTTTCTCCATGTGATTACATTAAGCGAAAAGCAGGCTACAGGAGAGATAGGTTATCCAACTACGAGAACCTTCCAATGGTTTCAAAGGATGCAGAAGTGTGTGTGTGTGATGGAATGAGTTCAGAGATTTTGGCAGCTCTTAACAACTAGGTCTTGATAGCCAATGACTGTGAAACAAGGGGAGAATTGAGCAGCCTGGAATGCAAGGGCGGGGAAAATGGGAGTTCCCCGAGAAAAACCCGCCGACCAGTCCCATTATCCGGCATGATTCCCACTTGTGAAAATCCGGGAGTGACCCGGCCGGGGATTGTACCCAATTCACCTTGGTGGGAGGAGAGCAGACTATGGAGGAAAGTTTTTTGAAAAACTTTGAACATTAAAGATGTATTTGAAAACTTTCCTGATAGCATTCGTTAAGTAGCTGCATTATTTCCGTAACACGTACAGTATATTCGCATCTACTGATCTGAAAACAAAAGAAAATTATCACATTTTTGGCAGTAGTAGGGAAATGTTCCATTGGGCACAAGAGGATCTGGGGACCAGTGCCCGCCAGGCGCCACGTTGTGGTACCACCCGGCCGCCATCTTGGATGCAGGTAACCTACGACCTTGACAGTGACTGTGACATCGACGTCATGCCAGACACACTGGAAAGAAATTTTCATGAAAATTGGGAAGAACTATATTATTCATTACGGCCACCATATTGGATTTACATTACCTTGATCCTTACACTAAGCAAACACAAACGTAAAAAAAATCTAGAAAAATTTTAAAAAATTCTTTAAAATATAATAAAAATTGGGCGATAAATTACATTATTGACCCAGACTGCCATCTTTGATATCTTCTACCTTGACCTTAACCCAAGGTGAACTCTAACAGAAATAAATTAAGGGAAAAATCACATTAATTAATTCATCCACCATCTCGGATATCGACGCTTTCGACCTTGACCACAGGCAAACTTGAAACCACAATTATTGGGGGAGGGATTATTAAAAAAATTAAAATCAGGGAAAAAATTACATTATATACCGCAACTACAATGTTGGATATGTGACCTTGATATTGGTATAACCTGGAAAATTTAAATTAGAGAAAATTAACAAAATCAAAAACATACCCCAAAAAAATTGAGGAAATTACACGTGACCCGGACCCCAGCCAAACTTCAACCAAAAAAAAAAAAAATTGTAAAAAAAAAAAAGAAATTTTTTAAAAGTTAACAAAAAAAATGTGACAAAAAAAGATAAAATTCTGGGCACATTTGAGAAAAAAATATGTATATCAGTTTAGAAATACTTAAATTTAGAAGGTTCAGGGATATACTCCTGTAAAGATGGTGGGTGGAGTGAACAATGACTAAGATCCCAGTGCAACGACCAGCAGATGACTGACCCCCACCAATGATGTTCATTGGTGACTTAGTCCGCAAGCCTCTACTGCACCACTATATTCCATTGGCTATTTTAGTTGAACACCGCCTACCCAACTACCCCCTCTAATGAATCCTGGGTTTACGTTGCACCTGAACGTCACCCCCCTTATTCACCTTCCATCATTTACACACTACAGCTGAATCCCCACCACACTCAATAAACTGTGGCAATGATTTAACAATGACATCACATTGCTCAATCATGATTGGTTTTGGCCACATAATATCTTGTCCAATGCAAAATGTAGCCAAAAGTGTGTCACGTTACAGTTCTTTGTCAGATTTGAGTATGACTGATCTCACTCTCTTCCCTGATGTTTCCAGCATTAAGTAGTAGAGTAAGTTATATTTTTCATGTTTGTCTCTTCCACCAAATTAAAAACTCTACTCAAATTTTAGTACCTGTGCTGACCAGTAAGTTACTGGAGTGGAGACAGAAAGATGAAGTATTAGTGTAATGGCGTGCATGCGACTAGCATTGTGACTTCGTCTTTGGTGGTACCATCGTTGACTACATCTGGACTGTACACATTGCCATTACGGTTAGACCCTTGGAACTTGGAATGTATGAGGCCAAAAAAGGGTGATAAACAGTATTATCTTGTGCTCTTCTTAGCCATCAATCCATCATTCCATAAATAATTTTGATCAATATCTCAATCAATCTCCCAATCTTCCGGTCAATATCTATATCTTTCAATCCATGATCTCCAAAAAAAAACTTCTCAAAAACATTTCTTGAAAAACATATTCATTCCTGAAAACGTTCATTGCTCGAAAAACAATCCTTAGTACATTTGATTGTCAAATATGACTCCGCCAACTTTTTTAAAAGACCTGATAGAGACACAAAACTTCAGACTGAAGCATAGTCCTCCTCGCACACATTCTCACACAATTTTACTCAAAAAAGGACTCTTGTAATTGATTGCATACATCACTGTGACGCATGATGCGTACTGACATAATTATTAAATAGGACTCCGCCTCATCTTCATGTGACGTCACCCCCAGCGGGGTTTAAATCCAGGTCAACTTACTTCCAGAGCCCACCAGCGCGGCCCTAGGCAAGGGGCATCCAAGGACACGGCAGTCAGGGCCGTCTATGCCACTATGTCAGACGTCACGTGTCCATTAATAACACCCGCGTGAGACAGAAGCCAGACATGCAGCTCAGCTCTNCACCCGCGTGAGACAGAAGCCAGCCATGCAGCTCAGCTCTGCCCCTAAGCTAACGGGAGAGATGCAACCCGTACACAAGGAAAACCACACCTCCAGCCTTCCCCGAGAGAGTGCGGCCTCAGCCGCTAAGGGAGGTGCTCCAGCCCGAAGATACACGACCAGCCAAAGGGAGTCAAAGGACCCGCAGCCGGCTGTCTATATACGCCAGCGCACAAATCCAAAACACCAGTTGATACTCAGCAGTACGCTCCACCACCTCGAGTGCTGGAGCTCTCTGCCTACCACTTTCCTAATGAGACCAGCAAACTTCCAGAAGTCTCCTAGAACTTCGCCCAGCAACACCCAAAGAAGTATTTGACCCTCCCTTACACTCACTACCTCTGGTAGTGAACCCAGAGTCCCTTCAGGACAACAGCATAGATTAGTTAGGGTCAGTTGTTATCATAGCTACCTAGTCTTTTTCTGCTCTTGTTTAGTTTAGCCCCAGGTCCCATTCACCTGGTTTACTGTAGATTAATTCCACCAGTTACAGTTCATTGATAGCTAGGAGATACTACGGCTCACAGTGTCAAATCCTCTGGGGAATAAACACATAATCTTACCTAACCCTGAGTACTTATTCTAGGGTGATTGTGACTTCCATCCCCGTAGACATAAAACCTGCCAAGGAGAAGAAAGAGACAGTATCTTGAAACCTCTGTGCCAAAACTAGTGTAGGAATGCGGGCTACCCTTAACCGGGTGCATGTATCTCGTGAAACATAACCTATTAGACGGCCACCTATACTGTGGACCACGTACGCAAAGGCACCTGGTGCGCACGTACGGCAGAGCACTGACAACTAGGAACACACACCACAAAGCGGCTAGACATCCAAATCAGCTAATCCACTCCATCCACCGTGTTGTACTTCGCAGTTTGGAGTGACAGGACTGATTCTGGTTGGCCTAACTCCCTGCTGGCTACACTCTTAGCCAGGGAGCTCTTAGCCTGCTCCTCTTTAGTGTGGTAGAGTGTAGTTCCTCCCCGTATGCCCTTCACCCATAGGTGGAGAGCTAAGAGGGCAGCTACTGCCTCTAAACCAGACTCCCGACTCTCATAGGCTCCCGACTTGGAGATCAAGACTTCAACCACAAGTATAAGAAAAAATACACTTTACAAGACGACAATGGCTCCTCCTTGGCAGATAAATACAAATGTTTTGTGGAAATGTACAAAAACAATGTTTCGCTGGACAGCATACAGCTAATATTCCGAGAGAAAATTTCAAATTTCAATTTCAAACAGCTTAGTCAGTTGCTCTGCAACCCAGTGCTGTGTGCTGTCTGCCCTCAGCAGCCCCTCCCCACTGGACCAAGCTCATGCCGCCCGACAACTGGCGACGTCTCACCTCCCAATTACCCCTAGCTCCCTCTTCCAGTCACCCCAGAAGATCGCTAGAGAGCAGCACCCGCTCATAGTACGCATACGACTGGGACTACCAGTACTCCTGGGCCGTGCCAGCTTGCACTCACAGGCACTGCAACCAACATACCCGCACGAGCTATCCTAGGATAGGGCCCTCATTCCAGCCAGCAGTCGCCGAGCCAGGATCTACCCCGGGTGAGACCCAAGTCAGGTAAAGCGACGCCAAATGCCTCTGACTGGCATTATAGAACCCTTGTCTGAAAGTGACATCATTGCCATTCCTAACAGATGTCGTGCATCAACTGAATTAATAAGTTGTGCAGAAAAGCAGTAGTGACAGGTTCAATAAATTAAACACGCACTACAATATGTATAATCCATTCACGGTATCTTCGATACTTTTGAAAAGAACCTTTGAAAAATCACCCTAGGAGTTACATNAGGGAGTCAAAGGACCCGCAGCCGGCTGTCTATATACGCCAGCGCACAAATCCAAAACACCAGTTGATACTCAGCAATACGCTCCACCACCTAGAGTGCTGGAGCTCTCTGCCTACCACTTACCTAATGAGACTGGCATACTTCCAGAAGTCTTCTAGACCTTCGCCCAGCGACCCCCGAAGAAGTCTTCGACCCTCCCTTACACTCACTACCACTCTGGTAGTGAACCCTGAGTCCCTTCTGGACAACAGCATAGATTAGTTAGGGTCAGTTGTTATCATAGCTACCTAGTCTTTTTCTGCTCTTGTTTAGTTTAGCCACAGGTCCCATTCACCTGGCTTACTGTAGCTTAATTCCACCAGTTACAGTTCACTGATAGCTAGGAGATACTACGGCTCACAATGTCAAATCCTCTGGGGAATAAACACATAATCTTGCCTAACCCTGAGTACTTATTCTAGGGTGATTGTGGCTTCCATCCCCGTAGACATCAAACCTGCCAAGGAGAAGAAAGAGACAGTATCTTGAAACCTCTGTGCCAAAACTAGTGTAGGAATGCGGGCTACCCTTAACCGGGTGCATGTATCTCGTAAAACATAACCCATTAGACGGCCACCTATACTGTGGAACACGTACGCAAAGGCACATGGTGCGCACGTACGGCAGAGCACTGACAACTAGGAACACACGCCACAAAGCGGCTTGACATCCAAATCAGCTAATCCACTCCATCCACCGTGTTGTACTTCGCCGGTTAGAGTGACAGGACTGATTCTGGTCAGCCTAACTCCCTACTGGCTACACTCTTAGCCAGAACTCTTAGCCTGCTCCTCTTTAGTGTGGTAGACCGTAGTTCCTCCCCGTATGCCCTTCACCCATAGAAGTGGTGCAAGGTGGAGAGCTAAGAGGGCAGCTACTGCCTCTAAACCAGACTCCCGACTCTCATAGGCTCCCGACTTGGAGATCAAGACTTCAACCACAAGTATAAGAAAAAATACACTTTACAAGACGACAATGGCTCCTCCTTGGCAGATAAATACAAATGTTTTGTGGAAATGTACAAAAACAATGTTTCGCTGGACAGCACACAACTAATATTCTGAGAAAAAATTTCAAATTTCAATTTCAAGCAGCTTAGTCTGTCGCTCTGCAACCCAGTGCTGTGTGCTGTCTGCCCTCAGCAGCCCCTCCCACTGGACCAAGTTCACGCTACCCAACAACTGGCGACGCCTCACCTCCCAATTACTCGTAGTTCCCTCTTCCAGTCACCCCAGAAGATCGCTGGAGAGCAGGACTCGCTCGTAGTGCGCATACGACTGGGACTACCAGTACTCCTGGGCCGTGCCAGCTTGCACTCGCAGGCACTGCAACCAACCTACCCGCACGAGCTATCCTAGGATAGGGCCCTCATTCCAGCCAGCAGTCGCCGAGCCAGGATCTACCCCGGGTGAGACCCAAGTCAGGTAAAGCGACGCCAAATGCCTCTGACTGGCACTATAGAACCCTTGTCCGAAAGTGACATCATTGCCATTCCTAACAGATGTCATGCGTCAACTGAATTAATAAGTTGTGCAGAAAAGCAGTAGTGACAGGTTCAATAAATTAAACACACACTACAATATGTACATACATTCATCACCTTTCATTATTTTAGCACTCGGTTTCCTTTTCTTGGTAGTTTGGGCATCGTTGGTGACACAAGTCTCCACAGTTACTTGTGCTGCATTATTGTTATCAAGCCTGCCCAGCTCATGTGCCAGTTCAGCAAGTACATATTTCATATGAACCG
This sequence comes from Clitarchus hookeri, assembly GCA_002778355.1. NCBI lineage: Eukaryota > Metazoa > Arthropoda > Insecta > Phasmatodea > Phasmatidae > Clitarchus > Clitarchus hookeri. The sequence continues at coordinate 128,750 of NQII01007836.1, read as the reverse complement.
ACTGTATTGCATGCTGTTTGTCATTCATCTGTCCATAGTCTTCTGCAAACATATTATGCACTGCATTAACAGGAGGTAGCAATGTCAATACATGCTGTTTCTCAGCGGGCAAAAGAACACTACATAATAGCAGCAAAGAATCGGACGAGATTATACTTTATCAGATAGTTCTTCGCATTCATTGTGAGTCATGTAGGGCATCAACCAATTGAAGGGCAGAAAGCTATGCTTATGTTATAAGACACATGGTCGAATCTGTTCGGCAAGCTACTGTCNATCAACCAATTGAAGGGCAGAAAGCTATGCTTATGTTATAAGACACATGGTCGAATCTGTTCGGCAAGCTACTGTCTGGCGAAACATTGAGCCAAACGAACAGACACTGGAGAACATACACCATCAATACCGCATGCTTGTGAGCATGCCCACTTCCAACAATGTTGCGCGTTCTGATTGAGGCTCGATCTGGCGAGACACTCGCAGACATCTTCAATGCCGAGCAACAAGTTTCCCATTTGCAAAGCATTTTGCTAAACTTTTCGTGAAGCAACCATCTATTGTAAATAAATTGGCCTCTTGAAACATTTCACAAAACACATCACAAAAGATCCATCTGGTTGTCTAAAATTTTCTGATAAGAGCTGCTCTATTAAGGAGCCCAGCTTATGCTCACATAAGGCCTTTTGCATATATTTATTATAGGTTAACAATATGGGAGCACTCAGAGAAAATCCACAAACACGTCTGCATGAGAAGGGATCACATATAATTGAAAAAACCCGGAGATGCCATCACTTATACAATTATAGTTTAGAGTGATCAAAATTAAAATGCAGTAATGCAACAAGACATGAGAGTTCAAATGAGGACAAAAATAAAATACTTATTCCCTAGCACCGAAAACAGTAAGCATGCATAAGGTTATTTACATGTTGTTACTGTTGAAAGTCAAGTGATAGGCTTGAAACAAAAATGGTGGATTGTCTTTATAAATTCATTGTTGACTCTGCAATATACTGGATTAATGTTACTGGCAAAATATGTACTGTTAGACCCAATACTTAAAAAAAAAAAAAATTTCTAATTGATGTTTTGTGCTTGGATACTTTTCTGCACATTTATGTTGGCATAAATGATGTTTATGAACACTAAGATTCACAGAACAACAGAATTAATTTGAACATGAGAATGTTACAAATGAATTTGTAAATACAGTAGAACCTTGTTATAATGAATATAAAGGGAACATTCTGTAGTTTATAAACTTAACATAATCAACCCTGTGAAGAAAAGAAAGGCAAAACTACAGACATTTTTTGAGACAGAAAATCTGCATTATATNTTAACATAATCAACCCTGTGAAGAAAAGAAAGGCAAAACTACAGACATTTTTTGAGACAGAAAATCTGCATTATATGTGTGTTATCTTCCCAGATCAGTCACCCTTCTCTCCATCACCACTGATGGGTGTGGCTATGAAAGCAGTTCAACTTATTTCCTTCTAACACCCCTCCACCACCCATACACTGACCCTCATTAATGTCAAACTGGTTGATTGTTATCACACAGCAGGCCGGCATCCCCAGTTCACAGCTTGGGACAAAAAATATAAACTTTGTTTGGAAAAACAGTTGAAATTGAGTATCTTTTTCAGATACTTTCGTTTACTTGATGCCATGTGCTTGCGAAAGTTCATCAATGGGAACCCTTTCAATCTTCACAAAGGTAATTCTTCTCAATTCCTACTGAAGAATTTCTCAGAACTGCACATAACTTTTTACTTTTGTTCAATCAAAAGAAATTTATCTGTAGTTCACACTTAGGCAGAAGTGCCGATTCGGTCAAATATATATTATATATGAGTGTGTGTGTATGTACATACATAGGTATGTACATACGTTTGTATGAATGCAGGACGCCCTGGCCTAAGCACTGGAAGTGGATTCAGCAAGACAGGGGTCTGCACCCCCACGTCCAGTACGAGCAGCGACACTGAATGAAGATGACTAAGAGAGCGTGAAGAAGACACCAAAGTAGTCGCAGTTGTGTTTAAGGGACATCACTTGCAGGGTACATGCAACAGAGTTTCACAACTCCCTCACCCAAATGGCAGNCAATTCCTACTGAAGAATTTCTCAGAACTGCACATAACTTTTTACTTTTGTTCAATCAAAAGAAATTTATCTGTAGATCACACTTAGGCAGAAGTGCCGATTCGGTCAAATATATATTATATATGAGTGTGTGTGTATGTACATACATAGGTATGTACATACGTTTGTATGAATGCAGGACGCCCTGGCATAAGCACTGGAAGTGGATTCAGCAAGACAGGGGTCTGCACCCCCACGTCCAGTACGAGCAGCGACACTGAATGAAGATGACTAAGAGAGCGTGAAGAAGACACCAAAGTAGACGCAGTTGTGTTTAAGGGACATCACTTGCAGGGTACATGCAACAGAGTTTCACAACTCCCTCACCCAAATGGCAGNTCGCAGTTGTGTTTAAGGGACATCACTTGCAGGGTACATGCAACAGAGTTTCACAACTCCCTCACCCAAATGGCAGAAGTTGGTCATGTGAATAGCTGGGGCACCTGGGAGCATACTACCCACAGTAAGAGCAGCAGCAGGAAAAGAGGCAGCGAGGTAAAGAACAAATGGCTTCGATGAGGCGCAGTCAAGCACTTGCATGAAGAAATTTGTGAGCTTCATGCATATGCCCAACAACCGAGACACCGCATCAACTAGCTTATGCCGCAAGTTGTACACGTCACAAAGCTATTGAAAATGTACACAATGACATGCGAGCGCTGTCCAGATGCCTTGTGCACACTGTGCCACATAGCAATGAAAGGACCCTGTGGCATGGAGCGAGCAGCTCTGAGGATAGCAGTCCCGTGGATGATGTACATCGGGAGGCAAAGAACCAGCGACATGAGATCGAGAGTAGTAAGGCAGTCAACAGGAGCTACCAGAGTTTCAGGGTACGTCTGATAAAGATCCAGTCGCAACCTGCGGCATCCACCGCAAGTGCCAAAACTTTTCAGATTGGTAGACGTAGTCTAAAGGAAGATGCAAGGGGAAATTCTGTAGCTGCATCATCATTTCAAACCGGTAATGAAGGGATTAGTCCTATAAAGTACAAACAACCATACTCTAATAGATTGAGAGAATCCAACACAGCAGCAGGGGAACCTACCAAGAGTTTCCAAGATTCTTCTGTGGTTGTTCATACATAGTAAGAGCCTTTTAGATAGAGTGACAGAATGAAGACCCAGTATGAGAGGAGAATGTCTTTGGTGAGATATTTCAAGGAGGACAGCTGGTGTGGTGGTACGACCCACAGAGGCGAAAAGGGTACTGGCAGAGGCTACAGAAATGTTGAAAAGAAAGACCCCTATAGGATTTTGAATAAGATCAATGATGTGGTCTTTCGGATTTGTTTTCAAGGCTCTCAGGTGAAGCCGAAGGCTGCCAACATTGATCGGATAGCACTCTACAAAGATCCAGATGTTACAGAGTCTGTTCAGCATGAACGTACTTGAGGATGCAGTGTTGTGTGTTGCTGGTCTGCATTGCTGACATTGACCTGTCCTGCACAAGTGAGCAAAAGACGACAGAGCAGTGGTGTGATAAGCAGGCAGTAAGTAATGAAGGAATGTTAGAAGGATAGGCGAGCAGTAATCCTACAAACGCTTTACGTTTCAAGGGCATGCCGACGTGCATGATGTCACATACCATCACAATAAGTCTTTTACGGTTCGCATACTCCTGACCTTTCAGCAGATTTAATTTCTGCATTTATCTGAAGGAATGTTCGCGTTTAATGCTCCAGTTTCCCTCAGCATAACCCAGGGTGCAGCAAAATTTTAAGAGAGGGCGACTGATATTTAAGCACGACGGAAATCTGAGCAGACAGTTTATGATCATCGAGAGTTTGGACGATTGGGCGATTGTGTGACCTTAAGCGATATACAATGAGCCAGAAGTGCAATGANTATGATCATCGAGAGTTTGGACGATTGGGCGATTGTGTGACCTTAAGCGATATACAATGAGCCAGAAGTGCAATGAGTGGCAATGGAAGTGAACAGTAAAAGTAAAATCTGCAACTGCGAGCATCGGTGCAGTGAAGAGTGCAAAAGATTAGTGTTACCTTTTATTTTACTTTCAAACTACATTTTTTAATTCAAGCATTGAATAAAATCAACATTTATGTTAATCTTCTGCAGTTACAAATAACCAATGCAAATAACACACTGCACCATGAAACCGCCATCTTTTCACAATAAACCTCAATAACAAAAGCCAGAAAGGCTGCATTATTATTTTGAATGTGATATCCAACATAGTGGCACCAAACGAACACTTTAAATTGATTAGAATATCTCCTTTCATTATGAAACGAAATTTTGAGTGATAACAATTATTTTTGTTGAAAGGAAACAAAACGAATAACTTAGAATAAACCCCCTGGCACGGGAATGATTCTTTTGTGGAAGACAGCGCAGCAAGGAAGCCCATGCCAGAAATTTACCAAAGTGTTACTGTATATTTGGGACCATAAAATACACATCTATCAGGGTTTGTTTTTCCTCCATCCCATTCATAGGTTTCATCTATACAGCTTTATTTTTCTTTTTCTTTCAATAGCAGTCATTGTTCACTGTGATTCACCATTAATTTCTAACTTTCCTGCAAATGCATAAAGCTGCTGTTTATGTAGATGGCTAACAGTGTGCTGAGTTTAAGTTAAATATGTTTTATTTAAAAACTGCCCCAATTTTTCTTGCTTATAAAGTGTATTTATAAATGTTTTCACATCCGATTAGATTCGCACTACTTCCTATGCTGTATCAGTTTTCTGAAACTATTAAACCATAAAATATCAGTGTGAACGCTGAAGTCTTACAGAAGCCAGTTGCCAACAGACGGATAGTACTCCAGCTCAATGTAGAGGCAGTGTGGCGTGCGACGTGTGTGCCACTAACGCTCTTATTGCTGCCACACATCTTGGTATTGGACAAACAAAATACATCTTTGTATGAAGCACTCTTAACGCTCCCTTTTATAAATAATGTGATTCATAACACAAACAAAATGTGACAGTGTGTCTTGCTGCCGACAACCACCCCAATACATCGGCTTAAAGAAACATGTTCTGTCTGACCCACATACCAGGCGGCCTTATTTTAGGGGAAAAAAGTATGTGCTACATGAGTAAATACCACACATTCTAATTTTCGTAAACTTTTGCGACGTTAACCCCATTTTCAATTTTCAAAGGACAAAAGGTATACCCCAAGTAAAAAAATTTTGACCAAAAGTTTTATACTTATTCTTTAAATTCAGATAATTTGAAATTATGTAATTCGAAGTAAAAAATTTAGGCGACGAACATTTCAAATTACCAAGGTTTTACTGTATCACCTTGAACAGAAAAAAAATTCTCACTTGAAAGGACAAGGCAGCTTTTCTGGCAAGTAGGTTGTCTCATCTCCTCCAAGACAAGCATCTGAAGGGATTTTGCGGTAGCCTCTTGTTCTGTTGTAAAAGTTTCCTGGTGTGCATGTCTTCGGGATGTCATACGGGTTAACAACATCCGTTTTGTTTCGAGTGCAAATTTCCAAGCCCACGTTGCGGACAAAGCCAAAATCACTGCAACAGAGGAACACAAGTATAAAAAATCCACAGGCAACAGAATTTTTTTATTCTGAAGACTTCAGGTACAGCTATGTATAAACCAAAAAAATTTAAGTTAGGAAAGGAAGAGAGGGGGAGGAGATTACACTTCTACAAAAATATTCTAAACTGTGAATTATGTGTAATTTGTTTATTCCTAACAACTATACCCACTGCATCTGCACTAGACCATGCAGTACTCAGAGTGAGTTCTCTGCCGACGTCATGCTGTGTTAAGAATACAGTGAAGCCCCAATGCACCGCTTCCGTTTCTTTCATATTTTTCCAAGTATACCTTTATTTTGCACATCCATAGATTTTTAGTATCTCTTTCATCATTTCACGCAATGAGATGCCACCACGCATGTTTTTCAATACAAAATTACCCTCATATAAAGTTTTCCCTTACATAAGGCTGACATTTCTTAGGTCTCTGGAGAAGTGTTGTAACAGGGTTTTACTGTATAAAGAAACTCGCAATGCTACAGCAAAACATGACCTCGTNTATGATCATCGAGAGTTTGGACGATTGGGCGATTGTGTGACCTTAAGCGATATACAATGAGCCAGAAGTGCAATGAAAGTGAACAGTAAAAGTAAAATCTGCAACTGCGAGCATCGGTGCAGTGAAGAGTGCAAAAGATTAGTGTTACCTTTTATTTTACTTTCAAACTACATTTTTTAATTCAAGCATTGAATAAAATCAACATTTATGTTAATCTTCTGCAGTTAAAAATAACCAATGCAAATAACACACTGCACCATGCAACCGCCATCTTTTCACAATAAACCTCAATAACAAAAGCCAGAAAGGCTGCATTATTATTTTGAATGTGATATCCAACATAGTGGCACCAAACGAACACTTTAAATTGATTAGAATATCTCCTTTCATTATGAAACGAAATTTTGAGTGATAACAATTATTTTTGTTGAAAGGAAACAAAACGAATAACTTAGAATAAACCCCCTGGCATGGGAATGATTCTTTTGTGGAAGACAGCGCAGCAAGGAAGCCCATGCCAGAAATTTACCAAAGTGTTACTGTATATTTGGGACCATAAAATACACATCTATCAGGGTTTGTTTTTCCTCCATCCCATTCATAGGTTTCATCTATACAGCTTTATTTTTTTTTTCTTTCAATAGCAGTCATTGTTCACTGTGATTCACCATTAATTTCTAACTTTCCTGCAAATGCATAAAGCTGCTGTTTATGTAGATGGCTAACAGTGTGCTGAGTTTAAGTTAAATATGTTTTATTTAAAAACTGCCCCAATTTTTTCTTGCTTATAAACTGTATTTATGAATGTTTTCATATCCGATTAGATTCGCACTACTTCCTATGCTGTATCAGTTTTCCGAAACTATTAAACCATAAAATGTCAGTGTGAACGCTGAAGTCTTACAGAAGCCAGTTGCCAACAGACGGATAGTACTCCAGCTCAATGTAGACGCAGTGTGGCGTGCGACGTGTGTGCCACTAACGCTCTTATTGCTGCCACACATCTTGGTATCGGATAAACAAATTACATCTTTGTATGAAGCACTCTAAATAACAGATGCACCGACAGTGGTTTGTACGCTCCCTTTTATAAATAATGTTATTCATAACACAAACAAAATGTGACAGTGTGTCTTGCTGCCGACAACCACCCCAATACATCAGCTTGCAGAAACAACAAGTTCTGTCTGACCCACATACCAGGCGGCCTTATTTTAGGGCAAATAAGCAAGTGCTACATGGGTAAATACCACATATTCTAATTTTCGTAAACTTTTGCGACGTTAACCCCATTTTCAATTTTCAAAGGACAAAAGGTATACCCCAAGTAAAAAAATTTTGACCAAAAGTTTTATACTTATTCTTTAAATTCAGATAATTTGAAATTATGTAATTCGAAGTAAAAAATTTAGGCGACGAACATTTCAAATTACCAAGGTTTTACTGTATCACCTTGAACAGAAAAAAAATTCTCACTTGAAAGGACAAGGCAGCTTTTCTGGCAAGTAGGTTGTCTCATCTCCTCCAAGACAAGCATCTGAAGGGATTTTGCGGTAGCCTCTTGTTCTGTTGTAAAAGTTTCCTGGTGTGCATGTCTTCGGGATGTCATACGGGTTAACAACATCCGTTTTGTTTCGAGTGCAAATTTCCAAGCCCACGTTGCGGACAAAGCCAAAATCACTGCAACAGAGGAACACAAGTATAAAAAATCCACAGGCAATAGAATGTTTTTATTCTGAAGACTTCAGGTCATAACAAACAAAAAAATTTAAGTTAGGAAAGGAAGAGAGGGGGAGGAGATTACACTTCTACAAAAATATTCTAAACTGTGAATTATGTGTAATTTGTTTATTCCTAACAACTATACCCACTGCATCTGCACTAGACCATGTAGTACTCAGAGTGAGTCCTCTGCCGACGTCATGCTGTGTTAAGAATACAGTGAAGCCCCAATGCACCGCTTCCGTTTCTTTCATATTTTTCCAAATACACATTTATTTTGCACATCCATAGATTTTTAGTATCTTTTTCATCATTTCACGCAATGAGATGCCACCATGCATGTTTTTCAATACAAAATTACCCCCATATAAAGTTTTCCCTTACATAAGGCTGGCATTTCTTAGGTCTCTGAAGAAGTGTTGTAACAGGGTTTTAATGTATAAAGAAACTCGCAATGCTACGGCAAAATATGACCTCGTAACCCCGCCAAATTTATGGCAAGAAATTTGATAAGAAGACTTGCTACATTAGGTTCTGATGCTGAAACAACATCCTAACTTTATGCTCATAGACTATCAACACAAAAATTGGGCAGATTAAAAATTGAAAGTTTGTAGGATTAAGTGAATACTCATGAACTGTATTACTGTATCTGATTTCATAAACAATGCCTGGTTGCACCTTGCTGTTAAAGCTGCTCTCATAATGAAAGCTGTAGTAGTATAGTCATTTAACAATAATAAGAAATAACTGGAACTTCATGTGATGGGGATGCGAACCCATTGGGCATACCTTTCTCATATGCAAATAGTGGTACATGATAGTGTTTAGGTACAGTAACTGGTTTCAAATATTTAATAGTTAGTTAACAAATGACTGTGACAGGCACACAGACTTAAAATTCTACTTTGGATACACACAAAATTCTACAACCTCTATATAATACTATGATGGTGGGGAAAATCTTGGTGAATATTGATGCACACTGTGTGTGCGTGTGCATGTGTGTGTGTGAGTGCATATATGTGTGCATGTGTGTGTTTCTCTCTCTCATATAACTTGGCAAGATCACGAGAGTCAGTGAGTGGCAACTTGATGTATACGAAACAAACTTTGTGCCATTTACAAAATCCTGTATCAGCTGATGCACGAACTAAAAAAAATTAATATTACGTTGGTTATTCTGAGTGCACTGCCAAAGCACATCAAAAAAGCAGAAAATACGCAGATAAGAGTTTCTAGATTAATTAATGCATTTAATTTTACGTGGTCACAAAATAGCGGTTGTTAGTGTTACAAACTAAACTTTGTGCTAAAGTAGTAATGTATAGGTGTTCAAAATGAAATGCACATTAAAACGATCTGTACCCAAATGAAACGCAACTTCAAACTTTGGAAGTTCTTTTCACATCGTATCACCTCTATCCATCCATGCTTTCCATGAGTGCTTGGTATTAATTCCAAAAGTCTACAGAAATATTGCAGGGTCTTGTTGAATTATTTTTTCAAATAATTTGACTAAATATATTTCAAACTCATGTTGTTTCGAGCAAGTAATAGGAGAAAAGTCAATTAAAAAAAAAGCATCAAGAGACAAGCTAACATGCTGCTACCTGTTGAGTAAAGTGCTCCACTCACAACGCCCTGCCATGCCGTGTATGCCATCTGTCAGCTGTCTCCCAAATCATTGCCAGCCAGAAAAAAAAATCTTTCTTGTGTAAAATAACAAATTTATGAACAGATACCAATGGTTTTATTTTTCAGTGAGCTCTACATAATTTTTAAAGTAACCTGTATTTCCATGTACAGCAATTTTGATTACTAGTAATTTCTATTGAGTCGGTAATCGTTACATCTACATCCATTATGCGCCATGTTGATCTCCCGGAAACCCATTTCCTCGTTTTCGTGTTGTTACTATGTTGTATTAATAAAACAAAGAAAGTGAGATGTGCGTGGGTAGTTTTTAAACAATTCTTAGGCTATTCCACACCACATATTTCCAAATCTAACTGTTTAGTATCAATAATAGCAGAATTACTGCTTTGCAATAGTCGTTGGTGAGTTGTTGGCGAATGTAAGTGCATTGTCAAGCAAGTTCCCCCAATTATTTATTTCCAGTTATATTAGCTGTAAAGTCCAAAGTGTGATAAGAACTACAACTACCATCTCGCAAATGTTAACCCAAATTCCCTGTCTCTGATAAATTAAAAAAGAGTTAGCAAATATTTAATTTTTTGCAAGTTTTAATAATTTTACTTTAATAACCTACAAATGATTTTAGACAGAGGTCAGTAAAAAAAAATCCTTAAAATTTGTTTAGCATTACAGTACAATGGCAAGTGAATTAGCTGACAGCATGTTGATAAAATATACAGCCTCCACTTGACACACCAGTTGATGGCGAAAGGATTCATAAACGAAAAGTAAACACTTTTGGTGCTACTTTAGTCTAACTGTCAAAATCTTCCAAGTTAAATGAGACAGAGAGTATTAGGGATGTGCAAATAGTAGATTTTGATGTTCAAATATTTTTCAATTGAATAGTCAAATTTTGGAATAATATGCGAATAAGTTGAATAGCTACCAGTAAACATTTCATTTCAGTTATATGTAAAAGAAAAAACATAATTTAACTAATCACACAACAAACCATCAACACACAAATAATACTTACAGCTTCAAGAGCAGTATACAGTAAACTCTCGATTCTAAGACCTTTCGGGGTTCCCAGGAAAAGGGTTGTTATACTGAAGGGGTCTTTTATGGAAAGGCCATTTCAATTAAATTCTTTTTCGTGGTTCCCCAAAAAAAGGGTTATTATTTCAAGAGGGTCGCTATTCCAGGGGTCTTAAAGTATGCTACAAAATGTGACCATTAATAAATAACGTGCTATATATAAATATATATACATATAAACATATATATATATATATATAAACAATTTTGGTGTGAAGTATGAAGATATGAGACTGATACATTGTGACAAAACTGTGATGATGTACATGCATTATCATCATACGGAAGAATAGATACATTTTGGTCGTCGGAAAATATCTCAAAAGTTTTTTGCAATTAAAATACACACTTTATCGGGAAAAAAACTATTTCCTTGGTGTAGCATTTTCATTTTCAGCTGTCATCACTGTTTGGGACGTACCTGAAGCTGTACGGTTAAATAGGCCTGTTTTCGGGGCTGAATTGGTAGTACTGTATATTCTGCAAATGCTTAGGTCAGTGTGTGCAATTGCAGTACTATTTGCTGACGTACCACAAACTGTTTATGCGTGTTGCAATTTCTTGTTACCATGGTCCTTGGTTACACAATTTGTTTACCATAAATTGTATTATAATAGATGAAACTCATTGTAAATGCTAACGATTCACGGTAAACACTTGCAACCGGCTTGCGATACAACTAGCGCTGTTAGTTCACGTTCCTTCCACCACAACTATTATTAACGCAACATCATGTTGGCATTATTGTTCATGTCCACCATGTCGCTCTATCATGCTCTCATAAATGTACTGAAATTGTATACCTTCGAAAGTGTTTGCAGAAATAAAACTCTATAATTTCCCCAGGATTACCAAAATCTGCATGTTCATCATACGGGGCAGTGTGGTATGTGAATAAAAGCAAAACAAAGATGTTTTTGTAGTGCACAACACAACCGCGATAACATAACCTTTACATGTCTATTTCTTTCTTCTGCTGCAAAACCAAAAAGAAAGAAGAAATATCTCCTATTTTTGTAAATGCTACAGTGAAAATAAGTGTGTGTGTAATGGTTTTTCTTAATAATTCTGGTTTCTATCATGTTTCTAAATGAGTTAGTCAATACCATACCAATGCAAATAGACTCACTAAGATCTAATAATGGTTAATTTGCCACTGCATGGAATGGCAGAAATTAATAAAAACAACTACTTAACACGATCACCAACTGCCCAGCTCTAATAACAATGGAATAAAAGTTTAAATAAACGTCTTCAAATGAATGGACACAAAAAGTTAAGGAAATGACCACCTGAAACGGGAATGTAAATTATTTGCAATTTTCGCATAAGATATTGAAAGGTTAAATGTGAGTAATTCGTAAATTACTATTTGCAACTATTCTAATTTTTTAATATTTGCACACACCTTATAAGTGTGCACACGCAGAGAGAGAGAGAAAGAGAGAGAAAGAGAGAAAGAGAGAGAGAGAGAAAGAGAGAAAGAGAGAGAAAGAGAGAAAAAGAGAAAAAGAGAAAAAGAGAGAGAAAAAGAGAGAAAGAGAGAAAGAGAGAGAAAAAGAGAGAAAAAGAGAGAAAGAGAGAGAAAGAGAGAGAAAGAGAGAGAAAGAGAGAGAGAGAAAGAGAGAGAGAGAGA